>JAFEMH010007980.1:0-68731 GCA_022495995.1 Adenophora triphylla var. japonica | reverse complement strand
TTGAAAGGCGTACGAACCTAAATGGGACCATTGCGAGGCATACGAACCTAAGTGAGACCATTGCGAGGCATCCGAACTGAATGGAGACTATTGTGAGGCGTACGAACCTAAGTGAGACCATTGCGAGGCATCCGAACTGAATGGAGACTATTGTGAGGCGTACGAACCTAAGTGAGACCATTGCGAGGCATCCGAACTGAATGGAGACTATTGTGAGGCGTACGAACCTAAGTGAGACCATTGCGAGGCATCCGAACTGAATGGAGACTATTGTGAGGCGTCGAACCTAAGTGAGACCATTGCGAGGCATCCGAACTGAATGGAGACTATTGTGAGGCGTACGAACCTAAGTGAGACCATTGCGAGGCATCCGAACTGAATGGAGACTATTGTGAGGCGTCGAACCTAAGTGAGACCATTGCGAGGCATCCGAACTGAATGGAGACTATTGTGAGGCGTACGAACCTAAGTGAGACCATTGCGAGGCATCCGAACTGAATGGAGACTATTGTGAGGCGTACGAACCTAAGTGAGACCATTGCGAGGCATCCGAACTGAATGGAGACTATTGTGAGTACGAACCTAAGTGAGACCATTGCGAGGCATCCGAACTGAATGGAGACTATTGTGAGGGTCGAACCTAAGTGAGACCATTGCGAGGCATCCGAACGAATGGAGACTATTGTGGCGTACGAACCTAAGTGAGACCATTGCGAGGCATCCGAACGAATGGAGACTATTGTGAGGCGTACGAACCTAAGATGAACTTACGAGGGCGTGGGAACTCACGAGGAGATGAGTGAATCTCACGAGGGAGATGGTGAATCTCACGAGGAGATGGTTTGATTCTCACGAGGAGATGGGCGAATCTCACGAGGAGATGGGTGAATCTCACGAGGAGACGGGCTGAATCTCACGAGGAGATGGCGAATCTCACGAGGAGATGGGTGAATCTCACGAGGAGATGGTGAATCTCACGAGGGAGATGGGCGAATCTCACGAGGAGATGGGTGAATCTCACGAGGAGATGGGTGAATCTCACGAGGGAGATGGGAATCTCACGAGGAGATGGGTGAATCTCACGAGGGAGATGAATCTCAGGAGATGGGTGAATCTCACGAGGAGATGGGCGAATCTCACGAGGAGATGAATGAATCTCACGAGGAGATGGGATGATCTCGGGAAGGATCTCGCGAGGAGATGGGTGAATCTCACGAGGAGATGGCGATTCTCACGAGGAGATGGGTGAATCTCACGAGGAGATGAGCGAATCTCGCGAGGAGATGGGTGAATCTCACGAGGAGATGGGTGAATCTCACGAGGGAATGGGATCTCACGAGGAGATGGGTGAATCTCACGAGGGAGATGGCGATCTCACGAGGAGATGGGTGAATCTCACGAGGAGATGGTGAATCTCACGAGGGAGATAGGCTACGAGGAGAATAATAGAGAATCTCACGAGGAGATGGCGAGATGCAAAATCTCGGGAAGGATCTCGGGATGGGTGAATCTCACGAGAGATGGTTTTGAAAGTCCGGTTCGACGGAAATGGTTTTGAAGGTTCCGAGTTGAAGATGTCTTGAAGGTTCGTTCGACGAAATGGTTTTGCTTGGAAATGGTTTTGATGATGCGAAGGATTGTTGTGCGGCTTACCTTGATGGCGGAAGTGGGATTGTTGTGCGGGCTTACCTTGATGGCCGAGTGGGACGATCAGCTTACGGCGGCGGGGAGATTGCAAGGCGTTCGTGCCTTGGGGTTCGAGCTTATTGCGGCTGGAAGGAGAATTGTTGCAAGGCGTTCGTGCCTTGGGGTTCGGGCTTAGCTGGAAGGAGAATTGTTGCAAGGCGTTCGTGCCTTGGGGTTCGGCTTATTTGCCGAAGGAGAAATGTTGCAAGGCGTTCGTGCCTTGGGGTTCGGGCTTATTGCGGCTGCCGAGAAGTGAACGTTGGTGAAACCCAGAATTTTGACGTCGAGACGGAATTGTGATTTGATGTCCAAGAGAGCGTTTGAATGTCAAAGCGTCAGGAATATAACGTCGACGGAAATGGGAATGTCCGGAACATGATTGGCGTTTGAATGTCAACGTCAGCGAAATTTGCGTCGCGGAATTGTAAGGAATGTTCGTGACATGATTGGCGTTTAGTGTCAACGTCAGTGAAAATTGCGTGACGGGTCGAAGTTCGAGACATGATTGCGTTTGAATGTCAAACGTCAGCTTTGATATGCGAGAGTTTGAATGTCAGGACATGAGGCGTTTGAATGTCAAATCAACTTGGGATGTAAATGGCGTTTGAATGTCAACGTCGACTTGAAAAGTGGCGTTTGAATGTCAAACGTCGGCGGGAATTTAACGTCGGAGACGCGTTAGTGAGACTAGCGAAAATTATGCAGACGAACGTTAGTGAGACTAGCGAAATTTAACGTGCAGGAGCGTTAGTGACTCCGGACTTGACCTCGAGTCGGTTGAGTGTCCACTACCAAGAGTAGGGAGATGACGAGAGTGAAATCTCGGGAGAGGATCTCACGAGGGAGAATAATAGGAAAGGGTCTCACGAGGGAGGATGGCGAGATGCGAAATCTCGGAAAAGGAATCTCACGGAGGAGATGGGCGAGATGCGGAATCTCGGAAAGGAATCTCACGGGGAGATGGCGAGATGCGCGGAATCTCGGAAATGAGATCTCACGGGCGGTGATGCGGAATTTAGGCTGAATCCACTTAGCGAGATAAGCGAGAATGGACTCGGAAAGGAATCATCACGGGAGATAGCGAGATGCGGGAATCTCGGGAAAGGAATCTCACGGGAGATGGCGAGATGCGGAATCTCGGAAAGGAATCTCATCGAGGAGACGGCGAGATGCGGAATCTCGGAAAGCGAATCTCACGAGGAGATGGCGAGACGTTGTAGATCTCGGAAAGGAATACTCACGAAGGGAGATGGCGAGATGCGAGAATACTCGGAAAGGAATCTCACGGGGAGATGGCGAGATGCGGTAATCTCGGAAAGGAATCTCACGGGGAGATGGCGAGAATGCGAGAATCTCGGAAAGGAATCTCACGGGGAGATAGCGAGATGCGTAATCTCGGAAAAGGAATCTCACGGGGAGATGGCGCAGATCGCGGAATCTCGGGAGAAAGGAATCTCACGGGAGATGGCGAGATAAAGTCTCGGAAAGGAATCTGCACGGGGAGATGGCGAGATGCGCGGAATCTCGGAAAGGAATCTCACGGGGAGATAGCGAGATGCGAGAATCTCGGAAAGGAATCTCATCTGGGGAGATGGCGAGATGCGGAATCTCGGAAAGGAATCTCACGAGAGATGGCGAGATGCGGAATCTCCTGGGAAAAGGGAATCTCATCAGGGAAGATAGCGAGATGCAAAGAATCTCGGAAAGAAATCTCACGGGGAGATGGCGAGATGCGGAAGTCTCTAGGGGGAAAAGGAATCTCGCATCGGGGAGATGGCGAGATGCGGAATCTCGGAAAGGAATCTCACGGGGAGATGGCGAGATGCGAGAATCTCGGAAAAGGAATCTGGCACAGAGGAGATGGCGAGATGCGAGAATGCTCGGAAAGGAATCTCACTAGGGAGATAGGCTGAGATGTAGAATCTCGAAAAGAGAATCTCACGAGGAGTATGAGGCGAGATGCGGGAGAATCTCAGGGAAAGGGAATCTCCACGAGGAGATGGCGCAGATGCGGAATCTCGGAAAGGAATCTCATCGGGAGATAGGCAGATGCGAGAATCTCGGAAAGAAATCTCACGAGGAGATGGCGAGATGCGGAATCTCGGAAAGGGAATCTCACAGGAGCAGGAGATGGCGAGATGCGGAATTCTCAGAGGAAGGAATCTCACGGGTGCAGGATAGCGAGATGCGGAATCTCGAAAAGGAATCTCACGGTGAGATGGCCGAGATCTGCAAGAAATCTCGGGAAGGAATCTGCTACGGGAGATGGCTGGAGATGTAGGGAATCTCAAAAAGGAATCTCACGGGGAGATAGCGAAAGAATCTCGGAAAGGAATCTCACGGGGAGATGGCGAGATGCGAAACCTCGGAAAGGAATCTCATGAGGAGATGGCGGAAAGATCTCACGAGGGAGAATAACGAAAGGATCTCAGGAGATAGAGAGATCTTATGAAAAGATGGGTAATCTCTCTAAGAGATGGGTAATCTCACGAAAAGATGGGTAATCTCACGAAAAGATGGGTAATCTCTCTAAGAGATGGGTAATCTCACGAAAAGATGGGTAATCTCACGAAAAGATGGGTAATCTTACGAAAAGATCGATAATCTCTCTAGAAGATGGGTAATCTCACGAAAAGATGGGAAATCTTTCTAAGAGATGGGTAATCTCACGAAAAGATGGGTAATCTTTCTAGCAGATGGATAATCGCTTTCTCGTCTTCATCAGCTCCTCTGTCAGTTCCCTCAATTCTGTTCTCAGTTCCTTTGACGAAGTAGTGGGTGAGTCGAAGCGCAGGTCGGAGGTTGGGTATGCCTTTTGTAGGTTCCCCTTTGCGAGGCTGCTTGCCTTAGTGCGAGCGAGCCTGTTGTTTTCACGATGTCATTTGTTGGCACATAGCAGCCCCTGGATCGTGGTGTGGTCCTTGACTGATGACTTAGTGTTGGCCTTGTAACCTTTTTGAGCCGATCACAGGATGAAGTTGATGAGTTTCATCATCTTCATGGCGGCGGGAGGATTTTGTCCCGAAATAGTGGAAGGTCCACATTGCATATTTGGATCTTGGAGGTCTCCAGTGTGAATCCAGTGTACCATGTCGTCATCGTGCTTGATTGGAATGCCGTTAGTCTTTAGGTCGCTTCGGTGGTAGCGCATGTCGCCGTAGGCGTGGTTAGCTCGTTGCCTTGCATGTTTACATTGGTGAAGGGTGGATGCCACACCATTCATTTGATGACAGGTCGCCCCAAGATGGCCGTGAAAGTGATTGGAATGTCCAACACTCGGAGTCGGTGGGGATCATCCGCTTGCCGAACAGGAATGTTTAGATAAGCGATCCCGAAGCATGCGGGAAGTAGAATCGTAGGCCTTGGCGACAAAGTGTGGGCCCAGAAGGCTTCAAATCTATGGTGAGCGATGATGTTATCGATCATCCGGATTACTTCTTCTAGGAGTTGCGTCCATGTGGACCATGGTGCGGGCCAAACTTTCCTTTAGTTTGAGCTTGTGAGGGTATGAAGAGGTGACCGAGACTAAAGGGAAATGTTCGCACTTTGAGTACGCGAGGCGAGTGAGGATCGGGTCCTCCAACATTTGAGAGGTAGAGGTTTTGGTGGTGCCTCAGTTGCTTTGAGGTTTGATGAGTTGAACTTTGGTTTATCCTTACGGGGATTATGCTTCTTGTTGGCGATAAGGTTGCCAAGATTGGAGACTTTCTTGTGTCTGATGCAGGCTGTGGTGTCGGCGGGATATTTTCGCTTTCCCTTTGTAGGTTACGAAGCTATCTTTGTTTGAAGGAAGGGAAGACTTCTTTGGAAAAGCTGCCCTTCAATGCTATTTGTTGCCCGAGAGGTGTCATGAGGATTCGAATTCTGATTACGGTCAAGTTATGCGAGAAGCTAGTCCCGATTAAGACCATAATGTGAAAGGACGCTTCGGCAAGCCCGATGTCGAAACTCAAGGTAGTCCCTTGGGATGAAAAAAAAACTCTCTTTGCATGGCAAAGCCCGATCTGAAGAAATGACTTGGTGAAGCCCCGGTTGAAGGAATTCTTTGGTCATACGTGGGGATTCTAGAGTGAATCGATGCGGCCCCAATCGAGTTTGAACTCCATGTGGCTGACGAGGCAACCGTCCTTGATTTTTTGATTGGTCGACAAAGTGTATAAGAGGAATGGCTTGTAATGTATACAGCAGCAGGGCGTATTTTAGAGAAGTGGGAACGAATCCCGATTTTATGTGGATGCCTAGTTTAATGCGAGCACCAAAACTCGCTTTAGGTTTGACTCTTTTGGGAGAGTATGAGCGTAGAGAGGTTTGGGGCCGTGTATGGAAGCTCTTGGCGAGAAAGACGATGTTTAGCTCTAATTTTCCTATTATCGTAGAAAAAGAAGACTTGTCGAGACATCGAAAACATGTTTTATCCATAATGATAACAAGATTGCTTTAAACCCTTTGTTAATGTTCGGGTTGTTCAACCATTAATCCGATATGAACAAATGTCTTGATTAACCGTGAAAAAGAAAAGTCAGCGATGTCGTGGATCAAAGTTGGCTGTGTGTGAAAGAAAGGTCTGTGTATGGGGAAGGTCATTGATGAGACCGGGTTCATGGGATTTGTATGTGTTTAGCTATGGACCGTTCCTGTTTGCCTAGGTTCTCCTCAGTTTAAGGAGCTCAGGTCGCCGTAGTTCTGGCGGAACGGTGCTTGGCTCTGGGAAAAGGGTATGAACATTTGTGGTCCCTTTGGTGAAAAGGCTCGGATGGGATGTTTGGATGATGAGTACGGGCCTCGAGGTGATTCCTTGACAAGTCGTTGTTGGGCTTCTTCGTGATTCCATTGCTTCTTGGTCAGCGTCTTTCACCGGGGGAGAAAGAATTCGAATGTAGCGTAAGGGCTTATGATGTGTTTTTGCCTTTGCTTTGACCGCTCCATTGTTATCGACAACCTCCATTCTTCGAGCTTTAATTTTGTTTGCCCATCTGTCAAGCTTGTGATTGGCGGTTGTGATGATGTGTATCCGAAAATTTTCCCATTTTTTGTTTAAAAGAAAATCAACGAAAACGGAGTCGCCACGCCATTTTAATTTTGAGGGCCAAAACTTTGAAAAAAGCCCGAGATCAGAGATTTAGGTTCGGAGGTCATGTTACGCGTCGGGAAGGACGTTAGTGTGCACCCGACGCGCCTCGTAAAACGAGTCTTCCAAGCTGAAAATCATTTGTGTGTGTGTATGTGTGTGTTTTGGCCAAAATAAGTTGAAATTCAGAAAAGTAAAAATTGGGATATCTTTTTAAGACTTTAAACTGATCCCATGATTTTTTGGAAGATTTTTGGGTTGAGATTTGGTACTCAAAAGACCTTTTGAAGTTGAGAGCCATTTCTGCCAGAATGAAAAAGGCAGTGGACCTTTGATTTTGAAATGGATTCAAGGGTCTTAAAACTTCATAATCTGGATAAACTCAGAGAATGAAAGTTGTTCTAGACACCTTAAATAAAGTTTGTGCGAAGGAATTTTCCATTTTGGAGAAGATTTGAGGGGTCAAAACCTTCTGGAAACCTCAGATATGAGATCTGGATTCCAGAAGCTGATGAACTAGCCTCTGAAAGAAAATTTGAAAACAGGAGTTTTACTCACCAAAAAAATAAATTAAAAATATGTCTGGAAAGCTCTGGATGTTGGATACAAAAAGTATTTTGTAGTCAACACCAAATTCCAAGTTCATATGCGTCCAAAAATTAAGACCATGGACTGAGGTCTGAGAAAATTGCTACTGGACAGCAACTTCTCAAGAAGGAGAATATGATTTTAAAGGGGGTTTTGCATCCATGCTTGTCCCCATTTCCCTAGGTTTTGGTTAGTGATCACTAGACATTTTAGTGGTGAATCAACTATACCAAACCATCCTTGGGGTACATTAGGACTAAGCATTTCATTTGCTTGGGAAGGGGATTTTTATCCTTTGAAAATGAGATTTTATGCTTGAAAATGGTTTTTAGGGTTTTGAAAATGAGTTTTCTTTGCAAGACAGTAAGAGAACTTGAAAATAATTTTGATCTTTGTAGAAGATCATCCATGGAGATGGTCTTCCATGGTGATCTTCTTAGATCTAGAAACAAGAAGATGAAAGAACTACATTTGTAGTTTGAAGATGCATGCATGGATGAGATTTAGGGTTAGGAGAAGGAGGGTTTACCAATCTTCCTTGTGTTCTTGAGTGTGTGGCTTGAGTGTATGAGTGTTTAGGGCTTTAATATGAGAGTGAGTGGATGAGTATGAGTTGGGAAAGATTGGAGAAAATGGTGACAATTCAAGTGAATTCTCACTTGTTTTCTCTCTATATTTCGCTTGAGAGTTCGGTGCAAAATGTGTTGTTCCTCCTTATTTTTGTATTGGAGGGCTCAATTTATAGCCCTCCTGAAAATGCAAACTCATCCACGCGGACAAGTCCCCTCGGCGTGCCTTTGTTCATTAAATGCGGCTCCGGCTTTGGACAAGGGAATATTTCTTTTCAAAATTCAAATTGACCGACGAATTATGTTTCAGCATTTCTATTTGTGGTTTTATTCTTTTGTTTTCTTTTTTAAGATTCTTTTAAGGTTTAACCTTAAATAACAATGCCCATTTTACCCTCACTTTGTTAGAAAAGTTAGGATTGTTAGGAATTGTTAGAAATGTTATAACTTTCGTTAATTTTCTAACGAAAATTCTAACAAGCTCAAATTGGAGCACTTACGGCGAGTCTTGGGTCCTTCGCCTCACTTTTTTTGAAGTTCTCGCTTTGGAACTTTTCTCTCTCTTTTTTCTTTTTTTTTCTTCTTTTGAAGTTCTTGTTTGAACTTTTCTCTCTCTTTTTTTTTTTTTTTTTTCTTTTTGAAGTTCTTGTTTGAACTTTTCTCTCTCTTTTTTTTTTTTTTCTTTTTTGAAGTTCTTGAGGACGAAGGCATGCTCTGCTTGAACTTTCTCGATGTGCACGAGGGCGAAGCGAGCTCAGAGGTTGTTGTCGACATGGGGTCAATCTTCCGATGTTGAGTGACCTTTGTTGTTCCTTGATATTGCGCGCCGTCGTTGACTTGGTCAAGGTGATGGTGGGGATGTGTTTTGGGAAGTGTGTGGCTTGATGGGGGCCTTTGTGGGGTAAGGAAAGTGTATGGGGAGGGCACCAATTGACTTTCTCATACCGATTAATCGAGACATTAGTTATTTCCAGAGATTATGTGTTGAGCAATGCAAGTGATCATTTAGGATATAACCATTTCGTTAGTTGTAATGTAGGTGTGCAAATAATGTCTCAAGTCTAGCAAGAAGAGAAAAGACACTTATTTAGAAAATTTAAGATTATCTACAATGTAGGCGGACTTGATTGAACGAGGAAAGTACTAGAACCTACGAAGGTTGACCAAAAGACAATTGACAAATCTCGAGGATAGGTGCCCTACTCTATTTGCTCTTTTGTTCTTTGGTGCGCGAACAGCTCAAGCTTTCCATCTTACTATCGGTCTGGATCTCGGATCTCGGGCCGAGAGCAATTACTCGGTTATGTGCCCATAGTGCTGGTGGAAGGTGCGGTACTTGCTTTTATCGGCCTTGGCTCTGGGCTTCTTTGGCTTGTAGTCCACTTGAGGCTTGAGTAGGTCTTCTTTGATCGGTTTCTCCAACATTTTGCTTAGAGGCATGTCTAGTTTGTCGAAGCGACGGGAAGAGCTGTCTCTCGGAAGAGTCGTTGCTTTGTAGGGCCTTGTCCCCATTGCTTGGCCCGATGTCCTGTTTGGAAGTGGTGACGAGTGAGTGTCTTTTCCTTTGCGGGGGCCGGTGCGGGTTAAATACGATTCTTGCTCTATCTTGGTAAGATAGCTCTGTACTGCTCGGGGCATGCTTTTCCTTGGGTCTTTCTCGAGATGGGGACCCGTATTGACCACGTGGATCGGAGATCAAGAGCGAAGCGATAGCCGACTAATGCTTTTCTTGATGGCTCCAAAACATGACTCGAAGGCTCTCACTTGCTCATCCTCGGGCGGTGACCGGGGATTTTAGAAAGCTTACGGCTCTGTGCCTTGTAAAATTCTTCCTTAGTTTCGTCTCGCATACATTACTGCAGAGGTATAACCACATGCGGGTCGATAGAAACCTACGAGGCTCTTGGAACTGTAACCGAGTCAGCTGTTGGAAGGAACCATGATATGGGGTTGGACAAACGGGTTTTGAGGGAACGGAGTATAATTTAGTGGATAGTGTAGGGCGAGGGAATTGAGGCCATGAAGCGGCTACGAGGTTGTCCGCAGTAATGGAGTCGGAAAAGGTTATGTGGGAAACACAGTGGCCCGAGCGTATTCTTTGGAAGGAAGTGAACACAGGGAGGATTTTGAGAGATATTAGGATCTGTTTGAGAGGATCAGTGGCTGACTAGTTGCATTGAGTGAAAGGGTAGTGCGTCTTGGCCGTATATGATGAGGTTGCTTTGAGAGGTGGCGGTATGAAGCCCCGGTCGGCTACATTTCCTTGGATTGAAGGATTTCCGGATTTGAAAGGCGAGAGGACCACAGGTGAAGGTTTGGAGAGCGATCGTAAGGATCATCGTCCTCGATTAGGGCGAAAGTACCATACGGAAGTGAGGGGATAAATTGCTATACCTCGCTCATTCGAAGCTATACCATGAAATCTGCTTGATCCTTTTACATTTCTTGTGGACCTCACAGCCGGATGGCTTCTTCGGCGTCATATCGTTTACCGGTGGCGGGGTTTCGTTCCCGTCATGATTTCTCATGAGTACGACATGTCGGAAAGTACATTTGAGGTGAGAAGCGAAGCGTACGATGCTTCCGTAGCGCCAATTACAGCGGCGCGACCCGGAATTCGAACCACTCTGTTCCTTGCGGGGAACGAAAGGTATGGCTTAGTTTTCGGAAGGGGTATTTGGCTCAAGGCTTTAAGGCTCGAAAATTGGACCGTGAAAGGTCGAGAATAAAGATTTGACCGTGAAAGGTCGGGATTGAATATTTGAGATCGGACCGCGGAGGTCTCGATTGGAGATCAGATATCGGACCGCGAAGGTCGGGATTGGCTATTTGAGATCGGACCGCGAAGGTCTCGATTGGAGATCGGAGATCGGACCGCGAAGGTCGGGATTGACTTTTGAGATCGGACCGCGAAGGTCTCGGTTGGAGATCGGAGATCGGACCATGGTCGGGATTGACTATTTGAGATCGGACCGCGAAGGTCTCGATTGGAGATCGAAGATCGGACCGCGAAGGTCGGGATCAACTTTTGAGATCGGACCGCGAAGGTCTCGATAGGAGAGTGGAGATCGGACCGCGAAGGTCTCGATTGGAGATCAGAGATCGGACCGCGAAGGTCGGGATTGGCTATTTGAGATCGGACCGCGAAGGTCTCGGTTGGAGATCGGAGATTGGACCACGAAGGTCTCGATTGGAGATCAGGGATCGGACCGCGAAGGTCGGGATTGGCTATTGAGATCGGACCGCGAAGGTCTCGATTGGAGATCGGAGATCGGGCCGCGAAGGTCGGGATCGATTTTTTTTTTTGAGATCGGACCGCGAAGGTCTCGATTGGAGATCGGAGATCGGACCGCGAAGGTCGGGATCGACTTTTGAGATCGGACCGTGAAGGTCTCGATTGGAGATCGGAGATCGGACCGCGAAGGTCGGGATCGACTTTTGAGATCGGACCGCGAAGGTCTCAATTGGAGATCAGAGATCGGACCGCGAAGGTCGGGATCGACTTTTGAGATCGGAGCGTGAAGGTCTCGATTGGAGATCAGAGAACGGACCGCGAAGGTCGGGATCGACTTTTGAGATCGGACCGCGAAGGTCGGGATTGGAGATCAGAGATCGGACCGCGAAGGTCGGGATCGACTTTTGAGATCGGACCGCGAAGGTCGGGATAGGAGATCAGAGATCGGACCGCGAAGGTCGGGATCGACTTTTGAGATCGGACCGCGAAGGTCGGGATTGGAGATCAGAGATCGGACCGCGAAGGTCGGGATCGACTTTTGAGATCGGACCGCGAAGGTCGGGATTGGAGATCGAAGATCGGACCGCGAAGGTCGGGATCGACTTTTGAGATCGGACCGCGAAGGTCGGGATTGGAGATCGAAGATCGGACCGCGAAGGTCAGGATAGACTTTTTGAGATCGGACCGCGAAGGTCGGGATTGGAGATCGAAGATCGGACCGCGAAGGTCGGGATCGACTTTTGAGATCGGACCGCGAAGGTCTCGGTTGGAGATCGGAGATCGGACCGCGAAGGTCGGGATATGAGATTTGAAATCGGACCGTGAGGGTCGCGATTGGAGATCGGAGATCGGACCGCGAAGGTCGGGATTGGAGATCGAAGATCGGACCGCGAAGGTCAGGATAGACTTTTGAGATCGGACCGCGAAGGTCGGGATTGGAGATCGAAGATCGGACCGCGAAGGTCGGGATCGACTTTTGAGATCGGACCGCGAAAGTCGGGATTGGAGATCGAAGATCGGACCGCGAAGGTCAGGATAGACTTTTTGAAATCGGACCGTGAAGGTCTCGATTGGAGATCGGAGATCGGACCGCGAAGGTCGGGATTGACTATTTGAGATCGGACCGCGAAGATCTCGATTGAGAGTTGGACCGCGAGGGGTCGAGATATGAGATATCGGACCGAGAGGGTCGCGATTGAAAGTTGGACCGCGAGGGTCGGGATATGAGACATCGGACCACGGAAGGTCGCGATTGAGAATTGGACCACGAGGGGTCGGGATATGAGACATCGGACCACGGAAGGTCGCGATTGAGAATTGGACCACTAGGGGTCGGGATATGAGACATCGGACCACGGAAGGTCGCGATTGAAAGTTGGACCACGAGGGGTCAAGATATGAGATATCGGACCACGGAAGGTCGCGATTGAAAGTAGGACCGCGAGGGGTCGAGACTTGAGATATCGGACCACGGAAGGTCGCGATTGAGGATTGGACCGCGAGGGGTCAAGATATGAGATATCGGACCACGGAAGGTCGCGATTGAGGAGTGGACCGCGAGGGGTCGAGACTTGAGATATCGGACCACGGAAGGTCGCGATTGAGGATTGGACCGCGAGGGGTCGAGATATGAGATATCGGATCGAGAGGGTCGCGATTGAGGATTGGACCACGAGGGGTCGAGACTCGAGATATCGGACCACGGAAGGTCGCGATTGAGAATTGGACCGCGAGGGGTCAAGATATGAGACATCGGACCACGGAAGGTCGCGATTGAGAGTTGGACCGCGAGGGGTCAAGATATGAGACATCGGACCACGGAAGGTCGCGATTGAGATTTGGACCGCGAGGGGTCGAGATATGAGATATCGGACCGAGAGGGTCGCGATTGAGGATTGGACCACGAGGGGTCGAGACTCGAGATATCGGACCACGAAAGGTCGGGATTGAGAGTAGGACCACGAAGGTCACTATTTTAAAGATTCCCGAGATGGGACCATGCAATTGTTGTTTAAGTTTACTGAAAACACATCTTTCTCAGAGTCCTAAATGGTTGGAAAAGAGCGTGTCTTCTTTTTCGCAACTAATCCTAGAGCTTTAATCAGTGGATCTCGTCACTACGCTTATAAGCCCCTCGTTTCCATTGTAGATCATCTTTCTCAGGACGGACTATCCCGAGCGAGGTCTGATAAGGCAAGCGAGCTCCACCGACAAAGGAAAAAGTGAACTTAAGGCTAGCTGATCACGCAAACTTTCAACGTATGTGACGCACGGGCCACAGTCGAAGTCAACGTCCTTAAGTTAAGGCGGGGATCGTGCCAAAATTTTGGCATGACCTTCCCGACTTCGCTCAGGCGAGAGACCTTAACTTTTAGCGTTAGCCAAGTTGTGGGCCGCACGATACAGACGGCGAGGTTTGGTGACACGGCGTCACATTGAACCTTCGGGTATATTTTTCGGCAGAGCTCCGCGTCAAAGTCAAGGCTGAAGAGCACGAGACTTCGGGTCAGGAACGACCTTTGGTCTCAACCTCTCGAGCTTGACTCGGAGCGAGGCCCGGCGTAAAAACATACACTTAGGCTTTATGACACGAGCTAAGCCAAAAACCAACCGGGGTCTTGGACAAAGTGTGACACAAAGAGTGCATGGCTTACACGGGCTAGGATGGGATGTTTGGGACGACCCCATGCGGCCCCGAAAGGTGTCCGCACCAATCGGAGTGCAGCGATAAGGCCATCCCGGGTTAGGGATTGTAGTGTGCAGTGTACCGAGGCAGCAAGTGCACGTGAAGTGCGGTGTTCCGAGGCGCAAGTGCGCGTAGTGTCTCGGTCACTAAAATTCTTTTCGAGTAAAACAGAGATTTTTTTCAGAATGTGTCTTAAAGAATTTATGATGCACAGTTCAAAAGACAGCATGAAAATCAAACATGAATGGGAATGCACAAACATGGTAAGATTTTGAAAAGTTGACAATGTAATGCCTTTTGAAAAAAACCGTTCGAGGTTTAAAGTAACACACATACGAAAACGAGGAAGGGTAAACGAAAGTTTGACCCACGGAAGGCTTTTTAGAAAACAACGGTAGTTTTGAAAAAAGTATCTTTTCCTCAGCGGAATCGCCAACTGAAATTACCCGATCCTCGCGCGGAGCGAGAGGCGGTTGTCTTTCGCGGAGGGTTGGTGTCTGAGACCTCGCTTCATGGGAAGGAAAAAATGAGGAGTCGCCACGCGGTTTTTGTATTTTGAGCCCAAACGTTGAGAAACGGCTTTAGAAAATGGTGTCGTTTTTATTGGTAGCAAAAACTTAGAAAAAGGCTTTGAAAATGGGGGATCATTTTTATTGGTAGTAAAAACGAGTAAAAAGCTTTGAATACCAGAGATTGTTAGGTTCGGAGGTCACGTTACGTTTCGGGTAGAGTATTACGAGATCGCCCGAAACGCCTCGCATGACGAGTCTTTCTACCTTTCTCGAAAAACGTGTGTGTGTGTGTGTGTTTTGAAATGGGGGCTTGAATGACAAGCTTAATCTTGGTTTGAATGTCAAACGTTGATTAGGTGACTTTGTTTGAAAAGACGAGCGTTTAAATGACAAACGTCAGTTTTGAGTTGAAATGAGCGTTTGCGTGGCAAACGTCGATTTTGAGTTTGAAAGGAGCGTTTGCGTGGCAAACGTCGATTTTGAGACGAAAAAGAGCGTTTGCGTGGCAAACGTCGATTTTGAGTTTGAAATGAGCGTTTGCGTGGCAAACGTCGATTTTGAACCGGGCGTTACATTGTTAACGATTTTTACGGGAAAAATGCGTATTAAATGATTTTAAGTGTCAAATGGCGGCTTTTAGTTTGAAGATGAGTGTTTGGAGGCCAAACGTCATTTCGCGCGTTTTGAAAGAGAGTTCGACGGACGAACTCCGATTTTTGAACCGGGCATTACATTGTTAACGATTTTTACGGGAAAAATGCGTATTAAATGACATGCGATCAACGAATCGGGTTGCGACTCGGACTTTGAAAAGTAAATACTATCACGATCCAAACGGATCGGACTTGTAAATGACATTATTTAAAGCAGTGTCAACGGAATCAAACGATCCGGATTCGTAAATGACGATCGACGAGGCCAAACGGCTCGGAATTGTAAATGACGCTCAACGAGGCCAAACGGCTCGGAATTGTAAAGTACGATCAACGAGCCAAACAGCTCGGAATTGTAAAGTTGCATGAAAGTAAAGGATGTTCGACGGATCAAACAATCCGGAATTGTAAATGACAGGAATTTTAAATGACGATCGACGGATCAAACGATCCGAGGTGGTAAATGACATAAAAGTAAACGGAACGGGGTCGGAACGCCGTTTTAACCCGAGATTACTTCTCTTACGGGAAGAGAAGAGGATCAGGGACTAAAACGTATCGGACCCCGTTAGACGATGACGTCTACATTTTGAGAGTGAGAGAGGGAGCTACCTATGGCTAGGGTCGGCTCCTTTGGCTCGGTGGGCGTATACGGGATACGAAAAGGTGTTTGAAAGGTGTTTCGGAAGTGTTTGGGCAGAGTTTCCCCTTTTATTTGGTGTTTAGAAACCTAGGAATTTGGGCAGCGTTTCGACTTGTGTCGGTTTAGCTTGAGGATCAGAATCTACCGACGAGTAGCACGAGGGCCCCCGAAGAGTAGAGAATTCCGCCGACGAGTAGCACGAGGGCCCCCGAAGAGCGGAAGAAAGACAAGCCTTTTGTGCTTGGGGTGGAGGGAGGAGAATTTGGTGTAGGAAAATGAGAAGGAGGGGGGAGTATTTATAGGGAGAAAATCCTTGGAGGAGGGGGGAAATACTTGGGGAGGAAGTATTTTGCTTAGTGAGGAAGCAAGGTTGCTTAACCTGATGGTTTTCTGCCTTGCAGAAAGAGTCCGTCCGGACTTGGACTGAATTTGGGGATATTTTGGTCAATTGGCCTTGAGTTTGACACGTCTTGGACACGTATTTAAGCTGCAGAAAGAGTCCGGCCGGACTGTTCCTGAAATTGGCTATATTTCCTGATTTGAACAAGTTACCTGTTTAGATCTTGTTCTCGCGTTCGATTTGATATGTGGTGGGCCCAAAACGGAGTTCGTATGAGGAAGTTATGACCTCCGGAAGGTCGAGACGCTCGAAAACGGGAAATCTAATCCCGGAAGACCCCGAAAAGTACATTTTTCGGGGAAAGCCATACTTTTACATGGGATAACGTGTGTTGAGTACGCTTTGATGTCGGGATGCACGGGGCAGTCCCGGGATGTCTCGTTGACTCGAGAACGGGGAACTTAACGGGTTCCGGTTAACTTTTAACGGATTTTGACGATCCGGATTTGGGTACTTACAAATGGGTTAAAGGCCATTCGTCATTCTGCAACTACATTTCTGGATAAAAAAAACCTTTGCTGCATTTTTTGTCATTTACTCATTTTAATTGTAAGTCTTATTTTGTAGTAACAAATTCAAAACAAAAACCATCAATTTCCTAAGCCTTGCCTAGAAGTTGTATAAAATAAATCTCAACTTTAGCATCAACATTAGGATCAGCCTTGGTCATTTCCTAAACTTATTCTCTCCCTCCATTCTCATAGTATAAGCGCGACCTCCAACTCGCTTTCTACCCTTCAAAGCCGTCATTTAATACCCAAATACCATCAACTGCCCAACTGCTTCCAACCCCGCACAACCCCAATCACAATTACATTTCCCTTGGTTTGTATAATCCATGCGACACTAATTAGATGCATTTTCACACCAATTCCACTTCTTTTTCACTACATCATAGCTTACACTAACAAACTTTATGATTAACAAACTTTAATGTCCTTCCTGTTGTTTCATTTCTGTGGCTCTACAGGGAAATCAATTTTGTTATCTCTCTTTCCTCTAGATGATTTAGTGTACATTTTTTATGTTAGGAGTGACACACACACACACATACAACTCCGCTTACCCCCACTAAACTTCTCAATTTTTTAATCCTTCCATTTCAAAAAAAAAAAAAAGGTGTCGCATTACTTGCTTCTATCTTCATAAAATTGCACGAAAGACATTTCCTCTTCTAGAAATGTGAATCTTTTACTGAACTGACGGAAATAGAAGCGAGGTTCTTTTTTTATCGAAGAGAGTATCAAATAAGAGGTATCTCAAATACTCGGTGTTCTCTATATCTCTTAATTACCACTCCAATTTGTGTATCTTACACAGCAGCAGTAACAATTTACTTCTAAGGCAACAACAGGAAGAAAACACATAAACATGCAAGCTTCGAGTGGAATAGGCTACATCCATCCAATTGATTCATGTAGCAACACAACAAATAGGGATAACTAATCAAGCAAAAGGCAAATGAGCAATGACTAACCACCATCAAGAAGACCTGCTGATGTGCACTTTCGTGATAAATTTGCTGAAAGCTCACAAGTATTGATGCTCATATCCTTCAAATACCTGACTCATCTTGCCTCTTCCCAATGTATCTAAATTCTCCCTGCAAAATGATACATTTTTTTCAAAATTGAACGAATTAAAAAAAAAAAACAAAATCAACAGATCAGCTTATTTTCAACCAAAACATCAAATTGGATCATTATAAGAGAATGCAATCACATAAACTTAATTGATTGTTAGCAGGAAAAGAGACACAGGAAAAGCGATGAGCAGGTACCAGATAGTAGACAGATTTTGAATTAATACTGATGAAAACCTAACCTAATCATCGTCCAATAAAAGAAATAGATTTAAATTGTATTTTTTCTGTTCCCTATTCTGGAATTAAAATCCACACCAAACAAATCGCAAATCAGAATAGATAAAACAACCCAATTCGAAGAATTACCGAATCTTCAACCCATTTTCCACGAAATATGCCCAAATCCAAAATACATAACCCAAATAGCCATATACTCAAAACTCAATCAAAGAACAATATCAATTACTATCATTTTCTAATAATTTCAAACTCGAATCATAAATTCATAATCATTATACTTCCAAGAAGAAGAGATTGTGCACCAACCTTAAAAACAGTTGTCAGTATCAATTGATGGAAGGGGAATCGTAGGCGGCGTCGCCGTGATGAGGAGAGGGCTTCGCCAATGTCCAAACTATGTAATCACCGGAAGTTCTCACTTTCACCCCTTGTGGCTTCCCCGTCTCATCGCCAGTCTTCAATACCAAACCCCACTACGCTGCCCTTTGCTCCGCCGCCCCAATTTCACCTCCCTGACCCGTCGCCACTGGCCTCTTCCCCTCATTACCGTTCACAATTGTGGAGATGGTCTTAGTGTGGGAAAGACACTATACTTGTTAAATCAAAACCTGGTGTCGATAAACACAAATCAAGAGTGAGAAAGACACTATACTTGTTAAATCGACATCAAATAGATGGGACTTCATCTCTTCATACTGTGAAAAACACTAAAATCCCAAATCAAAACCCTAGAATTTGAAGTAATCAGAGAAGCAAATCGGGAAGTTAGATGAGGAGAGAGAAAGTACCTTACTTGCCTCGGCCTATCTTCCCCCAAATTCACTCTCCTCCCTAACGCCGGAAATTCGAAATTGCTGATGATATTGTCGGTGTTACATGAATCACGTCGCTCCATTTTCTCCGCCAATCTGCTCCAATCGGAACCCACTCATGGCCTGACTTCTCCTCATCAACGTCTTCTTGGCGGCGATCGCGGCAGTTTAGAAGGAATAGACAGGGGTTTTAGAGAGAGAAAATGAGATCAAGGTGGGAAGGGGTTGAAGAAGACAAAAACCACAAAGGTCGTTCCTTCAACACATCCGTGTGATGACTGATGAGTGGTGGGGGTGGGGGTGGGGGGGAGTGGGACGGTTTTTTTTTTCAAGATTTAATCTCAGCCCTTGAACCAATTTTTCAACTTTAAATCCTAGCCCCTTTTTATGTATAGCTAAGAGGCAGTTTTTACCTCCTTGTACTGTATATTATATATATTCAGAATGTTGTATTATATTTTCAAAAAAAAAAAAATTTAAAAATTTAAAAATCAGAATGTTGTATTATATTTTCAGAATGTTATATTATATTCAGAATGTTGTATTATATTTTCAGAGTGTTGTATTATATTTTCAAAAAAAAAAAATCAGAATGTTGTATTATATTTTCAGAATGTTGTGAGGGCAAAATTGGAATTTCACATATAAAAAGAACTTCCCGATCATTTTAATACAATGAGGAATTTAGTGGCACGCGGGGTCTTAGCCTGATGGTTAGAGTTCATGGCTTCCAACCTGGAGGTCACGGGTTCGATTCCCCCACCAGTGGTTAGAGGGAATGACATTGCCCTCCCTAGCATAGCTAGGCGCCTCTGTGAAGTGCATCAATGGGGGAGCGGTGAAATGTGTTGATCCCCTTCTTTTGAAAAAAGAAAAAAAAAATGAGGAATTTAATGGTAAGTGATTTGTTCCAAAAGGAACTTATGAACAAATTCCCTTGTTTATTTTAGCTACTTAATTTCTTTCAAACTTCTAAAGATGACTTGTACCAGGATGGCAAATTATTATCCATGATTTACCCATTAAATTTTTATAATGATTTAGATTATTGTACAATGTGCAATAACTTTAAGCATTATATTTTTAATGGGCAACACCCAATGGCAAAGCCACATGCATGTGATGGGGGTCACTCGACCCCTTAATTTTCAGATAATGTCATTTTAGTACCTATAAAAATTTTAAATATACACTGAAAATACTATTTTTGTCAATTTTAATCCCTTTTAGTTGTGGGAAAATTTGTACAATGTCATTTTGACCTTCTTTGTGCCAATTCCCATATGCAAAATATAATTTTTGTTTCCTAAGCAGTCTTGCCATTGAAATTATTTTTGGCTTCGCCTCTGACAACACCCAATGCCCAACCATTGTCACCCTGCATGAGGTCAAAGTAAGGTTATATAATTTTGAGTTTGATCTTGATTCTCATTGCTCCCTCTGTCCCATCTAACAACTTAGGATAATTTGTCATTTTAGACATACCACTCGATTTATACATTCAAAAAATGACAAGTTTATATTATTTGCATATTAAATAAGCCACACTTGTAATATTCAAAACAACGAATCCTTACTATTCCAATCACTCATTCCTTTTTCTATTTTAGTTTTTATACTCACAATAACCCCTCCAATAATTCTCTCTTCTCTTATTTTATTAATATTTCTTAATTCCTCTTCTAAGGGTGAGTTTGGGAGTGCTTTTTTGTGGCTTATAATCACTTTTGAAGCTCAAAATCACTTTTAATAGCGTTTGGATAACAATACTGATTATGATTTTAAACTGTTAAAACGCAAAAAATTGTGTTTTCGTAGAATCAGCTATGACCCAGCTTTTGCTAAAAGTGATTCTTAAAAGCTGTTATTTGTGTTGTTTTTACAATAATAACCTCTATCTCTTTTATACATTTATTATATCGAGATACATATCATAAAAGTCATTTTTGGTATTTATCTTCAATAATCAGTTTTGAACATATACTATCCAAACATACTTATAAATTTTTGTATTTCTTACAAATAATCGATTTTTCTAAAATCACTTTTGAAAAATCACTTTCAGGGAATCAGAAGCAATGCCAAACTCACCCTAATTCAGATGAGACGGGTTATATTAAGTCAAACATTTTTGTTGACTTTATTGGAGTTATCAGAAATGCTCACTACTTAGTAGGTCCACAGTGGCTCCACATTCCTATCCTAACCTGACTGCTTATGGCCCTCTTGTAGATATATCACTGTAAAAAGGCATGCAGTCTTGTGCTGAACATTATTTCCAGCCTCTCCTTCTTTACCTGCTACATCGAATGTGGAACATCCACCACCATTGTCTATAATGTAAAATATAGCAAAAAGTTTTAATACTATAATAAAAAAACATTCTTTTAAGATTTTTTTAGGGATTTGTTTAAACAAAGTTAATGAAATACCGCGTACGTTGGCATGCTTTCGCACTCCACTAACAAACATTATAATGTTCCGTCTCTCTTCGAATCTTGGTAAGGACATGTGATATTCTATTTATAGGTTAATTGATCTAGCGTTAGTGACATTTTATCTATCATTAATAAATTAAAGAAAAACAATCCAATAAAAAATAATGTCATGTCTCTCTAAGTTAGGGTTGTAAGGTTGGATTTAGATGGAAATTTTTGTTTGCTTTTGATTTGGCCCTGAGGACTGATGCTGTCCAGTAATAACAATTGGGCCTGGCCCAAGTCCATTAGCGAGAGAGTAACCCGCGGGCACAGCAGTGGATATGACCCAAGAAGGAGATAATATCACCGGCGACCCAAAGGGGATCATAGGGAGGCGAGATATTGAATATCCCGCTAATATCCTTAAGAAAGGGGAAATCAGGATAGTAAATGGCGACATATTATGAGGAATCCCTGCGATAAAGATTAAACGCGAGACATGATGACAAGGCGAGATATGATAATGAGTGACCTTATCCGGCGAGAGAGGGATCCCAGTTGATACTCACCAGAGGCGGCATATAAATATCTACCAAGTGGGACCCATCAGACGGTTATGCATTGGGATTGATGATCACGTGTTAAGGGTTTACTTTATAAAGGACCAATGATATGTTGACACGTGGCAGGAGGCATGAAACGTGAGGAGGTCACATGCATGGCACGAGGATGAGGGGTATAAATAAGATGGGAAAGCTTCATTTCAAGGTACGTCCATTGATACACACACTATCACCTTCAATACTGTTTACCTTCCTTCCAAGCAAACACTTATCCTCACGCCGGAGGGGCTTATGCCGGAGCCGCCCCCGGCTTAGTTAACGTTTATTGTGTGCAGATCAGTCGGAGAAGAAGGAGCCGGAGATATCAAGGATAGACTACAACGGTGAGGTTGCTGTTGAGGAAGATCCTGGCAACATCAATTGGTTCCGTTGCCGGGACTGTTTTCTCTTCAAGGATTGAAGCTTCGTTGGCGGTGGCTTGAGATCGAGGGAGCTCTGTTCTGAAATTCTGAAGGTGGGTCGTGTGGCGGACGATTTGAGAGAAGTATTGAATTCACCGGGTGAAGTTGACGTTATTGGCAATTTGTAAGAGGAATTTTGTTGTTCTTATTGTTGGTGGAGGCGAGTGGTGTTTGTTTTTGCTGTTATGATTGATTGGTGTTTGTGAGTTGAATATTTGGAGAGGGTAATTCGGTTTAACTGAGTTGGTGTAGATTCTTGTTTTCTAAAAGTATTTGTAGGAGTTGTGTTGAATTGTTTGTTAAGATTTGTTAAGATTTGTTCAAATCTGGGTTTGGTTGTGAAGGTTTGAAGTTGGAATTTGTGAAATTGTTTGTTTCGAATAGCTTTGATTTGGGTGTTTTTTGAGGTAAGGTGTGGAAGGTTTTGGTGTTTGAAGAAAAGTTTGATTACTGGGTTTATTGTTGTTGTTTCTGGGTTTTTGAGCAAGATCTTCAAATCTTCATAAGATTTGCAGATTTTCGTTGTTGAAGTTCATAGAGGTGATTACGTAAGTAGAAAGAATGTCAACACCAGAGAAGAATATGGTAGTGGGACAAAAGGCGCAGCGGGAAGGAACATTGTCACTCCAATTTACAGGTTTGGGAATATCGGTATGGGTGGAGCGAGAGATACTTCTTCCTCGCAGCAAGTAATCCCGGAAGCGGCGGAGCGAGCTACTGGCGACGAGAGAGAGGAATGTGATGCCGCCACCACGAGAGGAGGAAATAGAGAATGAGGAAGAAAGTTTGAGGATCCATAACGCCCGATCATGCAATTGATTGAGAACAACAAGCGACTGAGGGCGATGAAGAAGAAACCTACTCCAATCCCGCAGGGATTTTTAACGGCGACAATAGAGGGAGATAAGGGAGCAAATAAGGAGGTAATTGTAGTAAATGAGGAGCAAGAAAAGGAAGTAGAGCCTGAGAAACCAAAAGAAGTAGAAGCGAGAATAGAAGGGTCGCAAAGGCGAATTGAAGGAACACAAAAAGAAAAGCGGGAGAGTACATGGAAAATGGAAGAAAGATTAAAGTTTATCATTGGCCACACACTTCCCAAGTGTCGTCCCTCTATTGTGAAGAAGAAGAGGGTGATACTGCGTCAAATGATGCTGAAGATGGCGAGAAAGAGGTGAGAAGTTTCAAAGATTGCGAGAGACCCAAGTCGGTAGAGAAAGGGAAGGGTATAGGAGTTAGTCGTTTTGGAGAAGAAGATGGTTTCAGGAAGCAGATGGCCGAGATGGCAAGGAGATTGGCAGAGCTGGAAAGGGGTGGTGTAGTTGATAATGAGAAAGACTCTTTTGTCGCTCCGTTTGCTAGATATATCCAGAAGCCGAGCCGGCTCCGGACTTTCGTTTGCCCGCTCTATCCAAATATGCAGGAGTCACCACGACGGAACTCATGTAGCGGGATTTGAGGTCACAATGGCGATTTTGACAAAGGATGATGCTTTATTATGTAAGACTTTTGCTAGCACCTTGGAACTTCAGGCTTTGGATTGGTTTGTGCAGCAGCCTGTTAATTCCATATTGGGGTACCAAGACTTCAAAAGGAAGTTTTTGGCGAGATTCGGGTCAGTGGGAGCTCAACCAGTAGCACTGCAGGAGTTGATTGGGATTAAACGAGAAGACGGGAGAAGGTGCAGTTACTTACACTAGCGATTTTCTTGATTGCCAATCAAATTGCCGAGATCGATCCCAAATATGTTATAATGATGTATATGTCGGGTCTGCTGTCCGAATCATTCAGAGGGAGTTAAGGATGAGATTACTGCGACTTTGAGCGAGTTACATGAAAGGGTCAAGGCGTATTATGGTGGTGAGGATATTGATGAAGGAGCTTCTAACATTTGGGAAGAAAAGTGTTAAGGATAGGATTGAGTATGTCAAGGAAGGAAATGCCGCTCAACAAGGAGGTCGAGGAATCTGGCGCGGCAGAGGGGGAGGTCACGTTGGAGGTCGCAATGGAGGGCAAAATGGAGGTCGAGGAGTTAGGAGGATTGTAAGGTTCTACAAGGGTGACCGCTACACCAAGTGAAATTCATGCGAGTCGTTGATTTGCCACCACCTTTTGAAATGAATGATCTTGGGAGGACTGACATGAATCAATATTGTAATTATCATCGGGACAGGGGTCATGAGACCGACAATTGTTATAATTTGAAAAGAGTAATTCAAAAGAAGGTTGAAAGGGGTGAGTTGCAAGAGTATGTATGGCAAGAACCAAATGGGGCGGCTCAAGGAGGAAATGGTAACAGGAATGAAATTTTGGTAATTCACGAGCCCACAAGCATTACTTGCTTATGCAATCAGATTATGTCGCTATCCCATACATGTCACATTCCCGCCTATCCACCCAGTGAAGAAAGAATGATCAGTTTTTCAAGACGAGAGTTGGCTCTAACGCCGAGTCATGGATGCCAACCGATTGTAATCTCAATCGCCCCGGGGAATAGTATTTTGCATTGGGTTTTAGTAGATTCTGGAGCAAGCCGAAATATTCTCTATTATGATGCTTTTAAAAAGATGCGATATACAGAGGCCAATTTGGTGCCGTATAAGGGTTTTTTGGAAGGATTTACAAACCACACTGTGCGGGTTAAGGGGACGATTTCTTTGGCGGTAGAGGTAGGAGAAGATGAGAAGGTGAGAACTCGCACCGTGGAATTTATGGTTATTGACTTGGTGTCGCCATACAACGCTATTGTAGGTATCCCCTTTATGCAGTCTTTTGAAATGGCGGTTTCTATCCCGCATCAGCGAGTCAAATTCCCTACTTCAAAAGGGATTGCTTGCTTGAAGAGTGAAGTTAAGGAGGTGATTCAAAAGAAGATTGAGATGCAAACGGTGGCAAGAGCTAGCACAAGTTCACTCTCCACAGCTATGGTGGTGCGAGATGCGAGAATTAACATGATCACCGACTTAGGAGGGTGTGAGAACTGGGAGGAAACTGAAAGCATGAAGAATAAGTCGGCGATCATTGTTATTGAAGAAAAGGCGGAAGATGAAGTTGTGCGAGAAAGAAATGAGGAGCGAGATACAGAGATGGTGGAGGGAAAATCAGAAGGAAATTTGATGGAGCTAATGGTGATGCAAGCTGAGATGGCATGGTCTAGGTCTGTTTGAATTTGTCAAAATGAAGGAGCCCCTCATTGAGGAGATAGTAGATTCGGATAGTGAAGAATGTGATGAAGAGATCATAATGGACACCCCTGAGAGCATGTCGCTTGACGGGAGAGATAAGGGGGAAAGTAGCGGTAAGAAGATAAAGAAATGTGTTGATCGGAGGAAGGCGGCTGAGATGGAAGTAGATACATTGCAAATACGGGATGAGCCTGATATCCAGGCGGCCGAAGAATTGGAAGAGGTGATTGTGAATGACGAATACCCAGAGCAGAAAGTTAAAATTGGGAAACAATTGAAAAAGGATGAGCGGGATATGCTGATTGATTTTTTGCGAGATAACATTGATGTATTTGCTTGGAAACCTGAGGATATGTGCGGAGTCGATGAGAAGGTCGCTTTACATTGTTTAAATGCTGATCCAAATGTAGAACCTTTTAAGCAGAAGGTGAGATACCTGTCGGCGGAAAAGGAGAAAGCGGTGATTGGAGAAGTGGAGAAGTTATTAAAGGCGGGAATTATTGAAGAAATCACTTATCCAGTTTGGCTAGCTTGCCCAGTCATGGTGTTGAAGGCAAACAAAAAATGGAGGATGTGCATAGACTTCACAGATCTGAATACGGCATGTCCCAAGGATTGTTATCCTTTGCCAAAGATTGATAGATTGGTGGACTCTATTGCGGGACACAAGGTGTTTAGTTTTATTGATGCTTACTCAGGGTATCATCAGATCAAGATGCTTGAAGAAGACAAGGCTAAAACGGCTTTTAGAACTCCCCTTGGAAATTTTTGCTATAAAATGATGCCTTTCGGCTTAAAGAATGCTGGGGCGACATACCAAAGGATGGTTAACAAGATTTTTAAATCACAGATTGGAAGGAATGTCGAAGCTTATATTGACGACATGGTAATCAAAACCAAGGGGGAGGATCATTTGGCGGATCTGACGGAGACTTTTGAGAATTTGAGAAAGAATTCCATGAAGCTTAATCCAAGTAAGTGCACCTTTGGAGTTACGGCGGGAAAGTTTTTGGGATTTCTGGTAAATCGCCGCGGGATAGAGGCAAATCCGGAGAAGATCCAGGCGTTAATTGATATGAAGTCGCCCAAGACCATTCAAGAAATTCAGAGGTTAAATGGTAGGGTGATAGCTCTGGGACGATTTGTGTCGCGGTCAGCTGAGAAATGTTTGCCGTTCTTCAAAGTGTTAAAAGGAGATCAAAAGTTTTCTTGGGATGCAAAGTGCGAAGAAGCGTTTCAAAAGGTAAAGGAGTATTTGGGAAAGCCGCCCATCCTATGTAGCCCAGAAGAAGGAGACCAGTTATATGTCTATTTGGCGGCTTCTGATTTGGCAGTGGCAGCGGTATTGATAAAGGAGGACGGTGGCATGCAAAAGCCGGTGTATTATGTTTCCAAGGCATTAAGTGAGGTAGAGGCGAGATACTTTAATGCGGAAAAGTTGGCTTATGCTTTGGTGATTGCGACACGGAAGTTAAGGGCTTATTTCCTATCTCATCCTGTTACTGTGTTGACTAACGCGCCCTTGAGGAAGATTTTACAACAGCCTGACTCCGCGGGAAGGCTTTTAAAATGGTCGATTGAATTAACGGAGTTTGATATTCAGTTTGAGGCAAGAAAGGCGATTAAGGCGCAGGCTTTGGCGGACTTTATTCTTGAAACTTCATTTACATATGAAAGGGAGGAGGTAGAGACTCAAGGGGCCAAGAAAAGGAAGGCTATGTCGCAGGACCCTGAGGTAGAAGAGGAACGAGAAAGACCAGAAGGATGTTGGGAACTGTTTGTTGATGGATCCTCAGCTAAAGACAAAGGAGGAGCCGGGATTTCATTAAGTTCGCCAGAAAAGGATTGCATGTACGAGAAGGCCCTGAGGTTTAAGTTTAATATGACAAACAACCAGGCAGAGTATGAGGCGTTGGTGGCGGGATTGGAGCTATGCCGAGATATTGGGGTAAAGCAAATAGTTGCCCATTCTGATTCTCAGTTGATTGTCAACCAAGTCAAGGGTAGATACGGAGTAGTGAGTACAATCTTGGCAAAATATTGTGAAATGGTAAGACAGATTTTGCAGAGCTTTGATTATTGGGAACTGGTGCAGATTGATAGGGAGAAAAATGAGCGAGCCGACATGTTGAGCAAGGCCGCTTGTGACAAAATAGAGGAGTTGCCCAAGAAGGTGGTAGTGGAATTTATTGAAGAGCCGGCATTTGAAAGGCCGCTCATAATGGAGATTGAAGCGGGAGAAAAAGATTGGGTATGCGAAATGAAAGACTATTTGGAAAAGGAAGAGCTGCCTCAAGAAGAGGATAGGGCGAAGATTGTTAGAAAAATGTCGCCAAGGTTTACTGTACAGGATGGGATTTTATACCGCAAGTCTTTCTCGCGACCGTTGATGAGATGTGTGGAGCCAGGAAAGGTAGATAATGTCTTGTTCGAAGTACATGAAGGCGTGTGCGGAGAGGCCATCCAGGGCAAGAACTTTGGCTAGTAAAATCATGTTCCCAGGATATTATTGGCCGACATTGAAGAAAGATGCGGAGGAATATGTGAGGAGATGTGATCGGTGCCGCGACATGCTAACATTCCTAGGCGGCCAAAGAATCGAGCGACCCCAATTATAGCGGCGTAGCCACTTTGATATGTGGGGGATAGACCTTATAGGACCTTTCCCCAAAGCCAAAGGAGGAGCAGATGGTGGTGGTAGTCATGATTATTTCACTAAATGGACAGAGGCAAGGGCATTAACTTCTACCACGAAGACCAGATTATCGATTTGTAACTGAGGAAATTACGTGTCGCCATGGAATGCCGCGAGCAATCATTTCTGATCATGGGCCGCAATTTAGAAAAAAGTTTCACGGTTTTTGCGAGAATTTGAATATCAAGCATTGGCAATCCGCAGTGTATAGGCCGCAATGCAACGGACAAGTAGAAGCCGCTAACAAGCAAGTTCTGGAGATTTTATGTAAAAACTTAGAGAAGAGAGGAGGAGCTTGGTTGGAAGAGTTGTCCACAGCATTATGGTATAATTGGGGATCAACTGGTGAGACTGCTTTCGCTTTAACCTACGGCTCAGAAGCAATGGCTCCTGCCGAGATGGGTTTGCCTACCCATAGAGTGACTTATTATGACGAGATAATGAATGGCGACAGAAGGTGCTTCGAGCTAGACCTGATTGATGAGAAGAGGCTTAGGGCGAGAATGAGGATGATAAATTACAAACAGAGGATGAAGGCACAACATGACAAGCGAATAAAGAAGAGGTCATTCAATGTAGGAGATTGGGTGTTGAGAAGCCGTGAAGTTAAAGGCGCAACAGCGGGATTTGCCAAGCTAGATCCAAAATGGGAAGGTCCCTTCCAAATCGCTAAGATTGTGCGAGAAGGGACTTATCACTTGAAAGAAGAAGGCGGCAAAGATGTCCCGAATGCATGGAATGTTGATCATTTAAAGAAATATTACCATTGAAGTAATGAGGGTAATTTACTTATTTCATTCTTATGAAGGTTTTCATATTCATTATGATGAATCTACGAACTTTTTAATCATGAAGGCAAGCCATATGTTTTATGATTCTAATAGAAGATGTCTACTTTGAACTTGTTTTAATACAATGAAAGTATGAAATTTTATTCCTCGTATGTGTCTTGCATGGATTAAATTTTATAGTCATGTATGATTAGTCGCCAATAACATGGTAGATAAGTCGCTTAAGAGTAAAGTTGCCTAAAGACAACTTCACTTTTTCGATGGGAGTATATGTGTATGGTGATATCTCGCTAAAGGTAAGAAGGCAAAGAGTTTTTGATGAATTATCAAAACAATAATTGATGAATTATTGAAATAAATGTTGAAAGTCGACGGACTATAAATGTTGAAAGTCGACGGGCTATAAATGTTGAAAGTCGACGGACTATAAATGTTGAAAGTCGACGGACTATAAATGTTGAAAGTCGACGGACTATAAATGTTGAAGGTCGACGGACTATAAATGTTGAAAGTCGACGGACTATAAATGTTGAAAGTCGACGGACTATAAATGTTGAAAGTCGATGGACTATAAATGTTGAAAGTCGACGGACTATAAATGTTGAAAGTCAACGGACTATAAATGTTGAAAGTCGGCGGACTATAAATGTTACGAGTCAATGTAAGTCGTGATAAATGATGCGAGTCAATTTATGGATGATGAAAAAGGCAAGAGTAAGGATTATAAAAATGAAAGTTTCTGAATTATGAATGAGGAAAAGGTTTATCTCGCATTAAGAGCATAAACGTAAGCCGCTATGAAAGATATCATTCTCTCGCTGAAATAATAAAGGAAAGATAAGGCAAAAAGAAGAAAATTATTTGAAGTATGAAGCAAAAGAAGATTAAGAAATGGTTGGAGCCAGCGACAAGATGAGTCGCGCAATATGCATTATTAATAAAGTCGCCTAAAGACGACTTCACTTTTTCGATGGGAGTATATGTGTAGAATTTTTGTCATGCAAAGAGATTTTTGATAAACTATCAAAACAATAAGTGACGAGACAAGTAAAGCATGAAAATAAAGGGGCAAGCACAAAGGCCGCGAATATACATTGTTTATAGGCTCGCAGGCCCCAAAAGAAAAGAAAGTAAATTGTTTAGACATCATGGCAAGTTACGAAAGATTGTTTGAAGAAAGCTAAAGGATAAAGAAAAGTTAAGCTGAGGCATTGGGATCATCATTTGGTGCGGTTTGAGTTGAACTGGAAGTCGCGAGGGCCAGAGCTTTAGCGTCATCCAAAAGCTTGTGTTTATGATCGAGTAAGTCGCCCCACAAAGCAAGGGCATTTGGGTTCTTGACAGAAGGAGCAGTCCAAGGCGATTTACCCAACAGAGCATCCTCATCAGCGAGATCTTTAAGTTCCTCAGGAGTAAAAGGAACCAAGGAGTGACCACGGCGACATACCTCGCTGAAGATGGGCTCTGAACCCCAATGGGCAAGCTTCTCGATAGTAATGGCCGGAATCTCATCAACGTCAGCTGCTGCGGCCCGCATGACCTGAAGGGAAGTTTGGTTTCCAATGTCAGAAATGTCGTCGGTCAGTTGAGCTACGTCAGCATTGAGAGCGGTAATTTCTGCGGCTTTCCCAGTCAGCTCTTCTTTGAGCCTGGCAATCTCGTCATGCAAAGTTTGAGTGTCGGCCGCATGATTTTCTTTCAAAGCTTCATTCTCGCTCCTCAATTTGGCGGTATGCTCCTTAGCAGAGTTGAGTTCATTGGTAGCGATGGTGAGAGTCGAGATTTGGTGGTGTTGAGATCAGTCAAGGTACGGTCAAGTTGATCTTGGGAAGTAGCCAGGTCGGACTTTAGTTTCTCGCGCTCGTCCTCCAAGTTTTTGATGGTAGCTTCTCGCCGAGTGACCCGGCCCTTAAGAATATCTTTGTCGCGCTTCAAGATTTGGTTTGTGGCCTTTAAGCTCGCAGACTCATTATCGAGACGAGTATTTTGCTCGCTCATGCCCATGATGGAAGATCCAAGCTGAAAAAAGTAACAAAGAAAAGTTAGAAAGTAAGAAAATAAAGGAAAAGTTAATAAAGGGAAAAAGGAGCAACGTATCAGGTGAAAAATAGAGTCCACTGACAAGCGGCATGATCGGGATCCATGTGAGCGACACGCCGAACTTGAAGTTGGTCGCTTAGCCCGAATCGAGCGTAGCCGCCTAACATGCAATCTTCCGCGGTGCGGGTTTCTTCAATCAGTCCCTTTATATGGGGACTTTAGCAATTTCCTTGCTTAGCTCAAAAAGCCCGGCAAAATCGGTAAGCTTTGAATAGTTTTCTTGGAGCCACTGGGTTGAGGAAGTGTGGACGAAGCATTTGGAGTCGCGAGGAGTGGGAGGAGAGCTGGAAATGTTGGTAAGGTCGCAAACTTCCGTCTCGCGGGAAGGAGGAATCACAGCTTGATCAGGCTCATCGTGGTGAGCTTCCAAAGAAGGAGAATTAACTGGGACAGGTTCAGATGGAGAAATCTCGACATCTTCTGGCAAAGGGGCGGTATTAGATAGTGGAATGACATTAGGAGCGACATTGATGGTAGAAGTTATTGAGGTAGAGATTGGCGGGATAATAGCGTCAGTAGGTGGAGAAGTTGAGACGATGGTAGGATTAGGCGGGATGACTTCGGTGGAGGTGGAGCGACACTTGTTGTGACTAAGCGATTCTCTTTTGTCGCTTGGCTCGAAGCAGCGGCATTATTAGGCCTCGGCCCTACTTTTAGGCCGTGTTCAGGATTTTTCCAAGGCTATTTCCTACGTGTCTTTGCCGTCCAAGAGATATGGGCAAAGGAAGATTGGCAGGAAGGGCGGCAAGAGCAGCGTCACGAGCACTTGCAAGACCTTTACGTCTGTTGTCGGTTTCAAGATTGGCAGCTTGACGACTTTCCATTGATTTTGCTCTGTGATCTAGAAAAAAGAAAAAGGAGGATAAAAGTTAGAAAAACGACAATATGAATTAAATGTGAAGAAAGAGCCAAGTTTAAGAAGGAACATACAAAGAACATTATTCATGGCGAAACAGTGACGAGTACCCTTGCATGACTGGCACTCGTAAGCATACTTATTCCCTGTATGTCGCTCCCATCCATCAAAATGAACATGGCTAAGGGGGACTCGCGGTTGAACGCGGGGCAAGTTGTCAGCAATGCCCACTTGGTTGAGTAATCCTCTATCTCGTAAAATGCCCCTCCAAGAAATGAGAGGTTGGGGAGTATTAGCAGGAGAATTTTCGGGACGAGTGGCTAAGGAGCGAATGGCGGCAATAAGGGTATTATCTCCGGCCGGGCGCGAGGCTTTGAATCAATTTGGGGATTTATAGGGTATAAATCGGCGGGGTGAGACCACCCCACGCGAGAAACAATGAAAAGGGGATCGTCCATCCAGTCATGAACTTTTGTGGGAAGGGGAGTAAGGACCTTGGGACCTCTTTGGTATTGCAGAGAAAGGCGGGTTTCAACTACCTCATCTTCAAGTTGGTTTGGTTTGTTTGTAGCCCTTGAATAGAGTAAGCAAGGCAGTAATAGAGGGCTCTTTGCGAAGAGAGCGACAAATGACAATAAAAGAAGTAATGATTCTAAGGGCATTGGGATGAATTTCAGTGATCAGGGCTTGGGCTTTGAATAAGACTTCGCAAAGGAAAGGATCAAGAGGAATTCTAAGTCTGCTTTGGTGGGAAGGGAAAACTACTATACCATCACGCATTTCTCTCAAATGAGCGAGAGATAGGTCGCCTTGATAGTCCGAAATTTGGTAAATAGAGCTATCTATGTGGTATGTTCTGTGCCGATGCAGTAATGGGATTGGGAATAAGGGAACTGTTATCCAGTGCAGTGATGATCCCGCCTCGGCATGGGCGGGATTGGTAAAGAGGGTACCTTCAGGCAAGCGGAGATTTTGAACTCTTGAAGAAGAGGGATTGCTGTGAGCCGCCGCGGAGAAGAAGCCGTTCTATCGTACATCTCGCAGGATTCTTGGAAGAAGAAGAAGAAAGGGCTGATTTATAATGCATCCTACGTTTGGAAAAAGGATCGGCGACACAATGGGATTCGGATGAGTCGCTTAAATTGGGTTCATATTTGTCCTTAATAAATCGAACTAATTACGTGTGTGAAGTAAAAATACGGGACATAGAAATTTGAAGGGGAAAGAAAGAAGCGGCCTTGGATTTCGAGAGAGTCGATTATCGAAGGATCCACCCAATTCTCAACAAGTAGCCTAATAATGTCGGCCTTGGGCAATCTCGCCCAAGTGGTTCGCATGACGTCTATATAGACCGCCCGAAACACGGCATAAACCGTATCTAACCCGCCTAGCACAAGTTTTATATCTAGCCATGAAGGGTAATTTAGGAAAAATTTTATGGGGTGAAGGAATAACAAGATTCAAATACTTGGGACAAAAATATGGAAATCAAAACTAAGGGTTTAAAGAATATGAAGGGTTTCGAAAAAAATTACCTGACGATGAGTAAAATCTGGGTCGGGAAAGATGAAGATTCCCCGGAAAAGCTGAACAGGCGCCGGAAAAGAAGGTAGAGTCTTGAGGATCGGGAAATAATGCACCAAATCACCGCCAGGTTGGTTAGAAATGAACAGAAGAAAGGTCAAGAAACAATTTTGGGGAGAAAATCGTTGAATGAACGGTGAAAATGAGGAAGAACAGTCGGAATCAAGGTTGGGGTTTCGCCGGAGTTTGTAAGAAATCAAGTGAAGATGAAGAAGAGTAAAAAAGGGAATGAAGGAAGGGATTTGGTATTTATGTGAAAGAGATTTTCAAAGAAATGATTGATGTGACGTTTGGGAAAGTTTTTAAAATTTTCCCTCACAATTTGGCACAATTCCCAAATGACGGCTTGATAAGATCTAAAAGGATACCCTGAAAGGGACACGTGTATGGATGGAGATTTCAATGATAGCCTTTTGAAGAAGGATTTATGTGTCGCGGAATAATGAGGCGTTAAATATAAAGTTTTTGGCGAGACCATAAATGAATCTCGCCATAAACTTAGGGCTTCGACGCCTCCAAGAATAACAATCGGTGGGCACTGGCCCAAGTCCATTAGCGAGAGAGTAACCCGCGAGCACGGCCCCGGTGATATGACCCAAGAAGGAGATAATATCACCGGCAACCCAAAGGGGATCATAGGGAGGCGAGATATTGAATATCCCGCTAATATCCTTAAGAAAGGGGAAATCAGGATAGTAAATGGCGACATATTATGAGGAATCCCTGCGATAAAGATTAAACGAGAGACATGATGACAAGGCGAGATATGATAATGAGTGACCTTATCCGGCGAGAGAGGGATCCCAGTTGATACTCACCAGAGGCGGCATATAAATATCTACCAAGTGGGACCCATCAGACGGTTATGCATTGGGATTGATGATCACGTGTTAAGGGTTTACTTTATAAAGGACCAATGATATGTTGACACGTGGCAGGAGGCATGAAACGTGAGGAGGTCACATGCATGGCACGAGGATGAGGGGTATAAATAAGATGGGAAAGCTTCATTTCAAGGTACGTCCATTGATACACACCCTATCACCTTCAATCTTGTTTACCTTCCTTCCAAGCAAACACTTATCCTCACGAGGAGGCTTATGCCGGAGCCGCCCCCGGCTTAGTTAACGTTTATTGTGTGCAGATCAGTCGGAGAAGAAGGAGCCGGAGATATCAAGGATAGACTACAACGGTGAGGTTGCTGTTGAGGAAGATCCTGGCAACATCAAGGACATTATTTTTTAGTTTTCTGTTTAATGCATGTTGAATTATTTTAAAACATTTAATATAAGCTAGTGAGCTGCAGAATTGTGGAGGTCCATGTGCTTTACAAAGGTAAAATTCTGCAGAAACTTCACTGTTTGTGTTCAACTTGTTCATCTTTTTCATTTGTGCCCTTCTGTCAGAAGTCAGAAGTCAGCAGCCAGTAATGCATTACTCCAAAAACCTTTCAAATTTGTTCTTCATTAAAAGAAAACTTGAACATATTTTAATCATTTATTTTAGGACGGATAGAGTATTTTTTTTATTTGGTGTACTTTTTCTTTCTTTCTTTCTTTCTTTCTTTCTTTCTTTCTTTCTTATTCTTTGTACTTTTGTATTCTTGAATCGTTTTGACACTGGCCTCTTCTACCTTGACAGTATAATCTTTCTCTCCCCTTTTCTCTCACACACCCGTGTGAATATACATTAGTTGCTTGAGACAAGGATTTGACACTAATTAGCTATTTTTTTAATTAATTTTTTTTATTAATGAATGTTTAATCTATTACAAGATTGACACTTCAAAATGTCTTTGGTTATGTTCAAAAATTGAATCCATGACCTTTCATATTGAAAGGAATATCGGATGTCATTTGATCTTGTTGGAAATGGGTTTTAGAAACTAGGTTTGACCAAGTTTTGACCCAATTTTCAAATGGGTTTCATTTATTGTTAAATGAAATAAGTTACAAAATTATAATCTACATTTGTTGTAGGCTAAGAAAATGCATTTATTTACTCAAAACCATTTTCGGGTGAATGGGAAATTAATGGCTAAAGATTGTAACTTGAAATGGAAAAATGAAGAGTTTATGGATATGAGAGAGTTATCTCACATTGCTTAGAGATGAAAAGTAAAGCAAGTTTATAAGTGGATGCAAATAAGGAGAAGGCATCAAGTTGTTCCTCCTTGGGCTAACCTAGGTGGACCATTGGGCCAACCATGCAAGGAGTAGCCCAAATTGTGCCAGTTTTATACTAGCTCAATTTGGACCGCGAAGCCCGCGAAGGCCGCTTTAGAAGCGCACTTTGCACGTGCGCATCATCGCTAGGAGCTATTGGAGCCTTTGATTTTTAGCAAATCGATCAAGGTTCGTGGCTCAGGTGCATTGGTGCGGTTTGGCTTGGGCTCGGTCGGCTGGTACATGGGTGCGGTTGGGCCTAGGCCCGTTCGGATTGGGCTGGGCCGGTGCATGACTGGGTTGGACCGTGGGTCTTGGATCTGGTCCACGCCAAAGGGTTCAAGCAGGTTCGATGAACCAGGTCAAGGGTTGTAATGGTTCAAGGAACCGGTTCAAATAGGTGCTGGCAGGTCCAGCAGATCTGAGCCCTTAATCAAAATCTGATCCAACGGCCAATATCCACCAGGTGCCAATTGTGTTTATTCCCAAAGGGCACCCCAACTCTTCACTAACTATAAATACCCCCACCAGGTTTGACAAATTCATTTCATTCAGCAATCAAATATCCAATAGCCTAGTAGAGCATATTGAAGCATAAAATTCCTTTCGAGTCCAGAAGTTCCAAATACTTAGATTTGTTCACTGAAGTCGTTAATTTGGAGTGCTCCTATTAACGACAGTTAAAGTCGTTGCATCTTACGAGAAGATTGTCAGTAATCGTTAGCACCAGTGCGGGGCAATTACTTCTTATGGAGATTGTGTCTAACACAAGCCTCGACTCTCTGCATTTCCGGTTTAATTTATTTTTCCGGTTTTCATTTCTTTTCCCGATTTTGTTATTTTCATTTATTTCCTAAAGAAAGCCTTTTCAAATTTCTGTTATAATTTTCATAACAGATCTATACTCCCTCCGTTCCACGTGAGTCAAAATCAAAAAATTGGGCATGAGAATTAAGGAAAAATATGAGAGAAAGGTGTTTATGATTGTGAAAAATAAAATAAAAGAGAGAATGAGTAGGAAGAATAGTAAGTTGATTGGTGTTGTGAGTATAAAAGTAAAGTAGGAGAAATAATATATTGTTATTTTAGGCAGTCTCCACTCACGTGGTACGGAACAAAAAGAAAATAAGTCTCCACTCACGTGGGACGGAGAAAGTATCTCTTTGGATAATTAGCTCAATAACATCCCTAAATAAAATAATTAGATAGCTAAACTATTTTTTTCCAGTTATATCATATCATGTCATTCTGTTGTCATTCTGCTGATTAGAACTGTCAATTCGGGAAAACGAGACGGGACGTGATGAAATTATGAAATCTCGCAATTTCACGGGACAGGACCGGACGTCCCAAATTATTCGCGGGACAGAAAATTCCCGTCTCATCTCATCACACCTCGGGATACGGGATAAGAAAACACTAATATTATAAAAACTAAATCTAACTGATATGATGCCAGACATTAAATTTAAAATATAACATTAATCTTTTGCAATCCAACAAGATAAAAACATCTTAAATTTATAAAATAGTTTAATCAACACAAAAAAACAATGGATAGTTGAAAATAAAACTAATAATTAAGTGCTAAAATACCTTTTAAGGTTTACAAAATAAAAAAAAAACTTATAATTATAAAAATGGGGGACGTCCCGACTTGTCTCGTGTCCCGAATGTCCCAAATAGGCCCGCTTTTATACGTAATTAGAATATATTATCCCATCCCATTTTACTACTAGAAACTGGCCCATTACCGAAGAAAAAGTCCGTCAGAAAAGCTCAATTTCCATCGGTAATGTGGCTTTACCGACGGACGACATCCGTCGGAGTCCGTCAATAATATATGGTTGGTAATGCCGACGGACTTTTCCGTTGGTAATCCCGACGGGCCGTCCGTCAGTAAACCCAAATTAATGGTCAGAATTAGTCCGTCGATAAGGAAGTCCGCCGGCCCTTCCCTGACGATATCCCCGGAGAGATTTTCGACGGACATGTCCGTCGGTAAAATAAGATATAATTACTGGCGGACATGTCCGTCGGTAACGATTGTATGAATTCCGACGGAATAGTCCGTCGGTAATACTATTATCATTTTTGAATGGATTTACCGGCGGACACCTCCGTCGGCAATTACATGTTTTTAACTGATATACCGACGGAAATTTTCGCCGGTAATCTGCCCAGAATTAAAAAAAAATGTTTTTTTTTTCGTAAACCACTTGTAAGGCTGTAACCTGTTCAAACAACTTGTTTTAAACAAATCTCAACTTATTTAAACAATCAAATACCAACCTGTTTAAACAAATACAAACCTTTTCAAACAAACACCAACCTGTTAAAAACTACTTAAGTACATGCGAAATAAAATACAAGTTTAACAACCACGACCACAACCGCTACCACCACTTCGCCTGCTAGTGTCACAACCACTATTCAAATCAAGGTATTGACTGACTGATGTGGCAGAGGCATTACCGCTAGTAGGTTGCTGTTGTTGCAAATTCATGGTGGCCAATACTTGTTGCATGCGCTCCTCAAACTGTCTTTGTGCGTGCTCCTCAAACTGTCTTTGCGGAACTTCTCGCTCTTCTCGAATTAGCCTTTGGGCAATTTCTCGCTCTTCCCGAAGACGTTCCTCCAACTTGCTCTCCATATGGCTCTGCAATTGGCGATATGAATCTTCTCGCTCATGACACTCTAGCTCCACTTGCTTTTGTACCTCTCTTTGAACCCGAGCATCGAACGTCTCTTGATCCACATTCTGACTGCCAGGGGAAGAATAAGAAAAGTATTACGTAATATGGTTGCGGTATGGCATGTCAAAATACCTAGCACCATGTGGTCCGAATCAAGGCAAGCCATTGAAAATATCTCCAAACCATCGAGCAGGGTCTCGACAAGCACCATGTACAAACCTATTAAAATATTAATTAAAAAACAATATATCAATATATATACAAATAAAAAGATATTAGAGTCAATGTATAACTTTTAAATGTAACATAGAAATAATATAAATAATGAGTTGGCATTTAAATATATGACATTTACAATGAAATAATACTTACTGGCCACTAGGAGAGATAGAAATTTCCCATTTTCCTTCCGCATCAATATTTGCGTCCAAGAGAATCGTCCCGGATGTTTCATTAGTCTCCCTAACGTGAACACTAGAGCTCCCATTACCTGGACTGGTCACATCCTCATCCGTAAAGCCTGGATGCTCTGAACTACGTCCAGAACTAGTGCCCCTCCCTCCCCTCCCTGATGAAATAATACCATACACAAAAGACGCAAATTTCCCTCTCTTTGAATGATTGCTACCTCGACCAGACATATCTAAACTAGAATATAAAATATGTAGACAGAAAATGAATCAAGTAGAACAAAATTTAAATAGTAGCAAGCATTCATTTAGACTATAATAATAAAATGTAAACATGATATACAAAACATTATCTGAATTAAGACTAAACTGATTCATTCACTATCAATCTTGATCAGTATCACTACAAAATTTAAATAGTAGCAAACATTCATTTAGACTACAATAATAAAATGTAAACATTATATATAAAACAGTATCTGAATTTGATTCATTCACTATCAATCTTGATCAGTATCACTACAAAAGTCAAATTCTTCTTTACTAGTTTCCACGTCGTCGTCTTCTTCCCCATCTTCATCATCGGACCCAGATACATACCCTTCTCCTTTCTCATCCTCATCCTCCACATCGTCATACTCGATTTCATTGAAAGTGGCTTCCTCCTCTAGTGGACGGGTGTTTTCGGCCATTAATGCTTCATCCTCGACATCGTCATTCAAGGAAATAATCGGAGGTATAGGCATTTCCTCTTCCTGATAACAATCATTTAATGATGAATCAATATTGGAACTAGAATTTTTTGCACGCAATGGTATATCGAAAGTGCTTCTTGCTTTGGTTTTCCATACGGCCCACCATTCGCTAGACTATCTTCGTCGACGAGGGTTGGGGGTCATATACTGCAAGAATGAACACATCATCACCATTATGTCTAGAAGAATGCTTTAAGTTAACGAGATCAAAAGTTCCATGTTTGACAATGCCTCGCTCAGCGTCCCGCCACCACAATTGAAAAGAACTACAAAATTTCCAAGAAATTACTCCAATTCAATAACTTCTTTCAATACGCCATATAATCGAGATTTCCTTTTAGATTGACCCCGCTATTCCAAATTGATTTCGTTTGGCCATATTCTTCGGTGTGGAATACGTAACCATTGACAAAATATCCCTTATATACATTCACTTTTAAGAGCAGACCATGTGCTAATACTTCTAATCTCGCAGCTTTTGCATCACCACGGTTGTTCAAAATATAAATAAAAACACATAGATAGTAAAAAGCTCATACTTCAAATTATATTAAAAACATTGAATTAATGAATTGGAATTTATATATTCTTTAAACCAGGAGGGAAATTTGTTGTCTGTCCTTATTGAAATCAATTCAGGCACAATGTCTCCAGCCTGTTCTTCGAACATACTGCAATCAAGGAGAACATAAAGTTGCTTAGTTCATATTAAAGTTATTAGGATTTACATTACTTAATACAAAATGAAGAATGCTTACTTCAAGTAGTCCTCGACCTCAGCACACTTAAGGAGAATATAGAGTTTAGCCGCTTCTAATTCTTTTGGGCTTAGCATGCGCGTGCACTTTCTATTGCTAAGGAATCGACCAGGCGAAGAAAAAACTGAAATTTTTCCATTGGGATCAGTGACTCTCCTATCATAATTGCGTCCCACTTTAGTGAACCTTGTCTCAATGTCGGGGTGAATGTATGTTGAAACAAACGACACAATTTCATCGATAATCACTGATTCAGACATAGATGCCTCAACTTTTGCTCTATTACTCATCTTCTTTTTCAAACTCCCCAAAAATTGTTTAAATGGATACATCCATCTGTACTGAATATGTCCTCCAACTCTAGCTTCATAAGCTAGGTGTATTGGTAAATGTTCCATTGAATCAAATAAAGATGGCGGAAATATCTTTTCAAGCTTGCATATTGTCACCACAATGCTCTCTTCGAGTCTTTTCATATCCTCAACACGAAGAGTGATGGAAGTCAATGCTCTGAAGAATTCACTCAATTCTGTTAGGGCAACCCATATTTCATTAGGGAGAATGTCCCTAAATGCAATGGGAAGCAACCTATCCAATAATACGTGACAATCATGACTTTTCAACCCATATATTGTCCCTTCTTCCACATTCACACAGTTGCCAATATTAGATGCATATCCATCAGGAAGTTTCAAATCTTTCAACCAATGTAGAACACGTTGCTTATCCTCTCTTTACAAAAAAAAAGGAAGCAACTGGTTTGAAATCTTTTCCATTAACTTTAACAATGTTGAGATCTTTACGATTGCAAATCGCTTCAAGGTCTAGCCGACCCTTTCTTGTGTCCTTCGTTGAGGCCTTAAAATATGTCACTGTATTAAAAATATTGCCAAACACATTTTTTTCAATATGCATGACATCAAGGTTATGTCTTATCAAGTTCGTCTTCTAATAAGGTAACTCCCAAAATATACTATTTTTGATCCAGTTATGGTCTTTACCATATTCTTCTGGTCTATCCTTCGAAAACAACTTTCCCCACCCGACAACAGACACCTCAGACACCTGCTCAAAAATATCCTCGCTACTCAGACGAGGAGGGGGGCCCCGACGCTCAACTCTATTTTTGGTAAAAGCATTCTTCTGTTCACGAAATGGATGGTCACAAGGAAGAAACCGTATGTGGCAATCAAACCAACACTGCTTCTTGTAATACTGAAGTGTGAATGCATCTGTATTTTCCATATAATACGGACAGGACAATCTCCCATGTGTGCACCATCCCGACATCATACCATAAGCAGGAAAGTCATTAATTGTCCACATCTCTGCAGGCCTCATGTTAAAATTTTGCAACTTGAAAGCATCCCATGTTTGGACACCATCATTCCATAGTTGTTGACCTCAACATGATAAGTTAAAGATTCTTAAACGGGTTTCTAAGCTTTTGTGTTGCACACAACCGTCACAACGTTACGTCGTAACATGACTTTTTATTCATTACCGTAAAATGCATACCATAATTTTACAATAATGAATTAACACACACATCTATCACATTTTTTAAATTATTAATATTTTAAATAATTTTAAATATTAATATTTAATTCTTTGTTGTAAAATATATAATTTTACAATGATGAATTAATATTTATACACATCTACTTTTTTAAATAGTTAACATTTAAACAATAAATTTATTTTAATATTTTATTATCATTTTCCTTTAACTTTTTAATTGATTCGTGTCTTACAACAAACACCCTTTAATGATCTAAATAAGGGTGGATGTGAGAGAAGTTGCTATATTCCAAATCACTTTAAAAATTCTCATGTTTGTCTCTAACCTTGCCCACACACTCGAAACATTGTTCCTAGTTACCTTACATCTATTTCAATCCTAATTACTGTCTTAAAGGTTGAATAATTGTTTAAATCAAGAATTCAAGATCAAATATGATTCAGTTGGTGATATAATATGCAGGAATTTGCAAGTTGTTCCAATAATGATTAATCTATTTCAGTTTCTAGAAAAGTACCTGATGTTGTGTCAGTTATTTCTGTGGTCGACGTCCCTCTTGATGTCCGTCTACACAATCAAAACAAACAAAAAACATATATTACACATTTGAATGCAATCACAGAGAGAGAGAGAGAGAGAGAGAGAGAATGAGCGAGAGAGAGATATTACTGAGTGAACGAGACGAGAGATGAAGCGCGCGAGAGCTGCGAATCAAACAGACGGCGGCGGACAAAATTTTATGTAAGCAACAATTGGCTGGGAGAAGGGCTAAACAAATAAATAACATATACATTTGAATACAGTCACAGAGAGAGAGAGAGGGAGAGAGAGAGAGGGAGAGAGAAAGAGAGAGAGAGAGAGAGAGAGCGAGCGAGCGATCAAGTCATCATGGTTCAACCAGAATTGTTCTACTGCAAACAAACAACATAAGTGCATAAACTAGAAACTAATCTAAGCCAAAATGGTCGGAAAAATAAAACTTTAAGCATCAGTCGAACGCAAGTTTATAAATAGCAGAATTGCCGAATTAGAAGACAAACTTGCGTCTTCCTAACATCCCTTCCAACTGATTTTACACTTATTAAAATTCTCATATTTTGATGAAATTCAAGTTCAAGGGTGAATCTTTGGGAAGATTTCAAGCTGCATAACAAGGAAGAATCAAGGATTTGAAACTTTGAAGGCCATTGAAGTGCAATTTCTCTATACAAATCTGGCTAACCCAAGTCCTAACCCTATACAATTTCTTGAATTGGGTTTGTATTTATTAGATGTAATTGTTTTGTTCATTAATATATCATGGCGAGTAGAGGGAAAGAAAGCAGTTCCTAACCCAGCAACAAAGTCACGCTGATAGGTTTGCCTCCCTAATTCGTATCCGTTCAAGCCCACTCAAGAAAGAGGGAGAGATCGAGATCGAGAGAGAGAGAGAGAGAGAGAGAGAGCGAGTAAGAGAGAGAGGATACTAACCCAGGTGAGAGACGATTAACCGAAGTTGAACGGCGACGGCAGAACGTCTGAAGTTGAACGGCGACAGCGTCTGAAGTTGAGCGGAACGGTGAAACAACAAGGCGATAAGCGATTTTGATGTTCAAGCATAACTGGCTGGAAGGGGGTAGGGTTTAATTTATAGGTCACATTACCGACGGATCTCTCCGTCGGTATTACCGACGGAATATTAAGCATTACCGACGGTCTTAATTGAAATTTAAAAAAAAATCCTGGCAAATAAAAATTAATATTCCGTCGGTAACCGTTGATTGTCCGTCTGTATTATCGACAGACCGCGTCCATCGGTAAATCTCCATCGATAATTAGGCCGTTTCTAGTAGTGTTTGAATGGCGGGACGGAACGATACCAAAATAACTAATCTATTGATGTGATTAATGATGAAGTAATACATAAATAAAATCATGGGTATACAATTATTTCCATTTTCAGTCATTATTTTTTTATGAGTGCCATTTAGAAATCTTAAAATTGAGTGAGGATGCTAAAATTATAAAAATATCTGACATGTCGGATTCAAACCAGCGACCTAAGGATGGCTAAGGGTGATGCCCACTACAGTCCCCCGCTATACCAACTGAGCTAAAATCGGATGTTGTTAATTGTTACCGATTTTTTTAATTATAATTATTATTATAAAGAACTATTAATTGGCTTTATTCAAACTATCAAAGACAAAATGTTGTCTTCTACTCTAGGTTATACCTAGTCCAAAATCCATCTATCAATCAATCTAATATCAAATTTTTAATCATCTTGATACATATTATATCTATAACATAAATAAATTAATATTCAAGTGCTTACAAATTCATATTAGACATATACATATACCATCTAATATATATCGATGAAAGTTTTATGTAATGAGATCAGGGCGTGTGATAGTGAGATAGATGAGGCATCCAATAAGGCGTCAATATGATTCAGGATCATGCAATGCGTCGCCTTCAGTTAGGGCCAAACAATGGTTTGGCTCAATCGGAGTACTTGTCGATCGTGCCCCAAGAAGTCCGGCTTCAGAGAGAATATCAAGACCATATTTCCGTTGACACAGGAAGATCCCATCCGAGTGACGCACGACCTCTAGCCTAAAAAAAAATGCTTCGTGCGCCCAAGATCTTTTATTTTGAAGCACCAAAATAATCCTTAAAGTATTTTATTGCAGTAGAATCATTACCTCCAATGACCAAATCATCAACATAAATGAAGATATGCATGTCAACATCGGGTGTCTGATAAGAATAATGCGAGTACAATTGAACAAAACCATACTTGGTCAATATAGAAGATAGCTTCGCAAATCAACAACGAGACGCCTAACAGATCCCATACAAGGACTTTCAAAGCTTATATACTTTGTCAAACAGATCGAGTAGATACCCCATGTGAAGTTTCATATATACCTCCTCACTCAAATCTCCATCCAAGAAGGGATTGTGGATGTCCATTTAATAAAGCTCCCAAGCGCAGCCTGCGACAATAGCAAGAAACACTCGCACTGTAACCTTTTTAACAATTGGAGAAAAGGTTTCTTTATATTCTATGCTTTTCACTTGACGGTTGCCCAAAATTGCTAACCATGCCTTGTAACGTTCCACAATGTCATTTGCCTTTTTTTTTTGATTTTATACACTTATTTGCTCCTGATAACCTTTTTACCAATATAAGCATCACAAGGTTCCACATCCCATTTTGATCTAGAGCATCAGGCTCAGTGTTCATGTCTGCCCTCCACTCTTCTGATTTCACAGCTTCTGCAAAGTTTCCAGGCTCAACACATGTATCAACTGCAGCCAGAAAACAACTATGTGCGGAGGAAAATTTAGTGTAATTGAAAAAAATGAGATAAAAGATACTGAGTACCTCAAGACTTGTTTGGAGAGGGTGAGCTTGACGAGGGGCTAGCTTGAACGTTGTGTGCCTGAGGCATACCCAATTCATAATCGACAGAAGTATATCGTGTTGAAGGAATTTTTTTTCGTTGTCCTTTACCCAAATTAACAGGCGCTTCCTCAGTGATTGGTTGTTCCATCAATGCGCCTTCCATAACATGTTCAGCTAGAACCTTAACCTCGATGCCTGGAGCAGCATTAGAGGTGCCTAGCTCAGGAGATCTAGGGACTTGACTTAGGGCACTAGGAGCGTCTGACTCAGGAGCACTCGCTTCTTCAATCTCTGGCTCAATTGGTTCATCAAAGAAAATGGAATCAGGATCTATAACCTCCTCATTTCGATTCCACAAATACAATATCACGGGACAAAAGAGGGACAAAAGAGTTTTGTTTTCATCAATTTCATACGGTAACCATCTCTTTTACCAGATGGGTAACCTAGAAAAACACACCTTCGATTTTGACCAGCAAACTTAACATTATCCCAATGAGAATAATGGACATAACAAAGAGAACCAAACACGCGAATATGTTTATATGGGGGTTATTAGCCAAAATGATGTCATACAGGTGGTTTTTTCATGCAATAATTTTGAAAGGGTGCGATTAATACCTGCCGTTAAAACACACTCACCCCAAAATATAATTGGTAAGCCAGCCTAAAACCGAAAAGCACATGCCACATTCAAAATGTGACGGTGCTTTCGTTGTGGGGACCCCGACCCGGAACCCTAGCTCATGCCCCGAGCGGGAGGTCCCCTAGCTTGTAAAAGTCACCTAAATTTAAAAACTTTTGTTTCCTTAAAAATATACCAACTCAACCTTCACAAGCCAAGAAAAACCAACTATAAACATCTCCACTTGGAGGCAAGTTAATAAAACAACCTTTACGAAAACCACAACTTGTTTTAGTTACATCATAAACACAAGAGAAAACGTTTTACAAAATAGTTATATATACAATTTTCCCCAAAATAGTAGTATCCAAATGATACTCCCAACCACAACTTAACTATATACATACCCTGACAATCCCCCAAAAGAAAGACTTCCAAACTCCTCCCCGGCCTCACTGGTTCGGGCCACCTGTCTCATCGCGATCTAAAACAGTAAAAGGGAGAAGGGGTGAGAATAAATCTCAGCAAGCTATTATGATGCAACAAGATGCCATATAAGATGCAACACATAACATGGTTACACATAATACCTTGTTTAAAGCGTTAAACACATTACGTTACCTCAGTTTACCTTTCTCGTCTGAAAAATATGTCGTACAACGTGGGAGTAATAACTCCTCTCTTTTGTGAACTGTTTATACATATTCACATCTTATAAGACTCATTTTTTAGAGAACCATATAAGATTACTCGCTATCTGTAAATGCTTTTGGCTAAGTACAGAAGCTATCACCCCAACTATGGCCACAGAAGGGGACAGTCACAGGTATAATGTAATTCGGTCAACTCATAGAACATTTTCCATAATCGATCGAATTCCATCATACCCCTAAACATCATCTGATCAAACATTCAAGCACATAAACTGATACTTGAAAATAAATCCACAATCGGGATATCAATCCAACAACATGGTAATATTACTCATGTTCAAACCATCACAGTAGTGCAACTATAATTCCATACACTATTGAACACAAACAACATGAATATGCAACCATGCATTGGCACAATATATCACATACAAGCCTTACATATTCACACACAACATTGAGTACCCTTCATAAAAGGTTCAAGGTTGTTATCCCAAGTTTTATTCAACTTTGGTTAAGTGTCCACGTTGCTTTTCAACCCTTTTCAATACAAGATTTAATCACCTTCCTAATTATAAGTAACCCAATCTGGATCGCTCCTCCTATGACACATGGGAAACACTGAGGACTCACACAAACGTGATCCCGAACACTTGTAACCTTCAAAAATCCCAAACACCACCAACCAAACCAAGGTGGAACCTTTCTGGGATAAAACAAGGCAAAATGACTTTTTAGAAATTTTGGAAAATATTTGGCCTGCATAATGGTCCGCGCGGACCATTTTTCACCCATACATCATAATTACGAAATCCCCTTAAAGTCCACGAGATTCTCTTAAATCCAGGAAAACCAAAATTTTGGTTTTGCAAAATGGTCCGCGTGGACCATTTTGCAGTTTTTCTACCCCTATAAATAGAGGGCTCCCCTCTCATTTTATTTACTCCTCCCTTCTCTCCTCTCTCCCCTCTAAGTCCTCTCGAGGCAATCTCGGTCCCTTTAGGTTCCTTCTGGGGTCTTTCGAGCCCTTCCGAGCGCTCCGAAGCCCTTCCGAGCGCTCTCGAGACGCTCCCGAGCTGCCCCGAGGCATCTCGAAGCCATGCCGGTCCATCCCGAGGCATTCCGGTCCATCCTGAGGTGTCACAATCTATCCTGATGCCCTGCCGGACAAGCCCGGTACATCCCGAAGCATGCCGAAACTCTGTCGGACAATCCTGAGGCATCCCGAGGCACGCCAAACCTCTGTCTAAGTACAACCAACACTCTCGAGGCACGCTGAACCTCTGCCTGAGTACAACCAACACTCCCGAGGCACGCCAAAACTCTGCCCAAGGACACACCTTGCACTCCCGAGGCACGCCGAAGCTCTGTCCGCAGATATCGATACATCCCCGAAGCAATCCCAATCCGTCCCGGAGCACTATTCATACTCAAACACTATTCCTAAGCAGAAGACAGACACGAACCAACATTGGTAAAGCTTCCTTCCTTCCTATACTATTTCAATTTATTTCAATACATAGCATACAATGTAGACATCCCATTCAGCATGCATTTTTAAAAGCACATACACACACACAACTTTTAAAGAAAGAGGGGTACCGAAAGACTCGTTTATACGAGGAGACTCGGGTGAGCTCTGCTATTCTCTTCCCGAGGCGTAACCTGACCTCCGAACTCAAAATCTCATCACACAACAGTAGTTTTTATACTAGCCTTTTTTCAATGTTTTCGGCTAAATAAAAACGGCGTGGCGACTCCTCCAAACAAATGCAGCGACACCTCCCGACTTGAAAAACTGGGAGATGCCGGGGTCCACGCAGCCGGATCCGGGTAATTTCAGTTGGCGACTCCGCTGGGGACGTTTTGTTTTAAAAACTTTAAAAAAAAAAGATTTTTAAAACACTGATGAGGGTCAAACTTTAATTTTACCCATTTCTTTAACTGTTGTGTGTGTGTGCATGTGCTTTAAATTTTTATTAAAAAAAATAAAAAATACAAAAAAAAATCATCTGTGTACATACATATAAAAATTCTGCAAAAAATTATGTTTTACTCAGAAAAAGAATTTTAGTGACCGCACACTACGCGCAATCTTATCCTGTACACTGCACACTACAACCCTCAACCTGGAGTGGTCTCAGTTGCAGTTTGATTGGTCTTCCTGACGCCTTTCGGACGCGCACGGGATCATTCCAAACATCCCATCCTAGCCAGTGTCAACCATGCTTGCTTGCGTCACACTCTGTCCAGACTCGGTTGGTTTTAACCTACTCCATGTCATAAAGCCTGGATACATATCCCATGCCAGCCATTTTCTGAGTCGAAGCTCAGAACTCAAGATCCCTTGCGAAAGCAAGACGGTGAAAGGTCATGCTAAAATCTTGACCCGATCTTGATTTACAAAGCTACATCCGGAAAATGCTCTGTCCCAGATATATATCCATGCCCACATGACACCATGTCATCAAGCCTTTAATATGTCATCCATGACAATATGACCTAGCCAACACCTAAAGTCACAAATCCCTTGCGCAAGCAAGGTAAAGAGAGGTCATGCCAAACTCTCGACCCGATCTTGACTCAGGTGCCGGCACATTAAAACGAACATGACAGGCTCGGTCCTTAGGTTCGGATTTTTTTTTAGGCCGGTGGAAACCGCTTGCCCTATAGGACCCTCGCCTGGTGCTGTCCACCCTGGGATGTCGAAATACAGGTGCAGAATGAGGCGATTATAGACGCACTGATGGTCTCCATTGACCCAGGATCTAGCATAGTTGCGAAAAATAAGAGCGATCTTTTCCAACCAACTTAGGATTCTGAGAAAACGCGTTTTAAGCAAATTAAAACAACAAAAAAGGGCATAAATAAAAAAAAGGAAACTGCATGTCGCATGAGCTTTCCCCCTTTATCCAAAAAAGGCCTTCCCATGTCTAAACCTTACCCATCACCCCTCCAGCGAACCGAGAGTGGTTGAGAGTACCCGAGTGACGTCTGTTCAGCATTGAAGTTACAAGTTCCGACTGACCTTTCGGTTCAGCGATCTGAACAGTCCGCTACTCCCCCATGATGGGATCAACAGATAACAGTGAGGGAAACAGAACCCCGCCACTGAGAAACCTCCAGACAATGGAGGAGATGCTGCAAGCCTTCGAAACGCTCAAGAAGTGCCAAGAAGAACAGCAAGCCTGGATCGTAGACACCATGCGCCGTCGCGGAACCGTCGCCGTTCCCCAAACTGATGGGGCCTTCGTTCTCATAGAAGATGAGGAAATACCTGCTCCCCAGGTTCCTCGAAGCTATGAGCAGGTCCCGCCTCCGCCAAGTTACAAAAATCAAGCAACGCAAAGCATTTTCCGCTCAAAGCTTCACTCAGGCATCAGTCAAGCAGCTCCGATCTGCCCGCCTTAGCACAGTCAATTTCCCGGCCCTGCGCCGCAAGCTCAATATCGCTAGCACACATACGGGCCTGCTCCTCCAGATCCCAATGTATCTCGGTATCCCCCGAAATTCAATCCTTTGCCTCTATATGAGCCTCACAGCCATAACCTGAAATCCCAATGCTTACCAGGGACAGACATCCCAAGCGGATAACCCGACATTTCAAACCTTCCACCCGACAGACTGTCACTGGGGGCTAATGAAACATTTCCCCAGTTCCCAAACATAACCCTCAGTGGTTCGGGCAATCACGCCCTAGGCACCAATTTCAACAACCAAGGGTATGGGATGGTATACACTCAACTACCTCCCCCGGACCCCCGAATGGCGATCCCATCAGCTAATCCACCTCTATCTTCAGTTTCCACCCCAGAAAACGGCAGCCTGCCTCAGCCTACTGACCCTCACATGGCTTGGTTGGTCGAACAGATGAAAGACATGCAAGGCAAACTGGCCAACTCTCGGAAGGACTCCCTTATGCCCACAGATCCGAGCAAGGTAGTTCCTCTACCTCCAAAATTCAGAATGCTGAAAATGGAAAAGTTCGATGGGACCGAATGCCCAAAGACCCACATCGACACCTACGTCTTGGGTATGAGAGCCAAGGGGGCAACCCCACAACAATTGGCGGATCACTTCCAGCATTCCCTCAAATCCACGGCATTAAGGTGGTTCCTCAACGTGAAGGCAAAAAATTGCTCCACGTGGGATCAAATCAGCGAAATCTTCCTGGAGAAGTACCGCGCCAACCTTGAGCGGGAAACAAATCGCCATGACCTGCAAGCCACTGAACAGAAGGATGACGAACCAGTAGGCAAGTTCTACAAAAGATGGAATTGGAAGCTGAGCGAGATAATGGATCCGATTTCCAAAGACGAGCAAATGGGCATCTTCCATTCCTGCCTCAAACCATCTCTGAGGACCTTGATCAGCCATCACTTTTATCCCGACCTCCGTGCCATGGTCAACGCCAGGACCAAGTTTGAAAAGACCTTGAGCCTCCAGAAGACAGCAGCAGTTCCTGCTTCGTCCTACCGTTATCGGGCAAACTTGTCAAATCCGACACCTGTCCCAAACAAAGGAAAGAAAGTAGCCGGAGCGGTCCACTACATCTAAAACGGAGCTCAAATAAACCGCAATCAAGCGCCCCGAAGGAACAACAATCCTCCTCGCCCACAACAGTTTCAGCATTTTGATAACCTCGAAATGCCCCTGGGCCAAGTGTTCGAAGCGTTGGTGAAGCAGAATCTCCTCAAACCTCTAGAGAATTTCCAGCCAAAGACTCTCAAACCTAATATGGATATGAGCAAGCACTGCGCGTTCCACAACTACCCCGGTCATACCACCGACAATTGCTTCGTGCTGAAGCAAGTGGTCCAGGGGCTAATAGAATAAGGAAAGTTGGAACGCCCCCGTGGCCCTAACACAGTCGGAAATTCGTTCCCCCGAAATGACAGGGTGAACATGATAGCCTTCAGCGAGACTCCATGCAAGAGTAGGTCCCCTGCAATCTCCGAGACTGTTAACATGCTATCCTGCTACGACTGGGAATGCGAAACCAGAGTCAAACGCTCCCGTGACCGGGAATCCAAACAGGAAAATCCGAGGATGACTGTCTCCCTATGATCTCTACCATGATCGAGACACCCATGGATGGATCGAACACTCCCCGGAGGAGACTGAAGCAAACAGCAGCGCCGAAAGCGGTCTAACCTTCACAGATGCAGACTTGCCGACATGTGAAAACAGACACAACAAGGTAATCCTCATCCTCATAAATATAGGAGGTTCTACCTCCCAAACGTCTTGGTCGATAATGGCTCAGCAGTCAACATCATTGCCTTGCATACAAAAAAATGACTCCAAGTTGATCGCTCCCTGATGAGACATTTGCCTTGAATAATCCGAGCTTACGACTCCACTATGTGCCCTGTCTTAGGAGTAATCGATCTGAGAATCCAATTTGACGAACAAATGGAGTCGGTGGAATTCCAAGTCGTGGAAATCAATTCCACCTTCTCCGCCCTGCTGGGACGACCTTGGCTGCATCAGATGAAAACACTATCATCCACTTTCCACCAATGCGTAAAATTCATCAGCGCCAATGGAAACCTCGAAGTAATCCGCGGAAGCAGCACGATGGAAAGTGCTTGGCCAGCAAGCTATGACCCAGAAGAAGGTCCCGACATGATCGAATATTCCTTTGCAGACGAGTCTCCAGTCATGATCCGTTATGAAAGAGATCCCTACATCTACGCGCTATGCCGTGATGAGCTAGAGATCGAAGAACTCATGGGCCAGGATGACAACTCTGAAATATGCCACTGCGAAGAGTGTATGAAAGAAGATCAAGAGATGGACGCCCAGATGAAACTTGACCGAGAAGTAGGCCCATACTTTGCCGAAAACCTTTCCGAAGAAAACTGGCCCGCCACCAACACCTCGGAACATGTGGGCCCCCATATCGACACACTCGGATCTCACGGGGACAGCCACCACAGCATAGTCCAATTCAACATCCCGGTATCTAACCTAGAAGAACAATGGCGCGACCTCATTTGAAGCCTAGTCAAAGAAGGAGAGATAGCATGCTCCCTCGATTCAGATATCATGAATGTCATCCAAGAAAATATCTCAGATAAGGAAGCAGATTCTATGAAGATAATCAACATCAGCAAGAATCAACTCCGAATCAGCGAATGCTTCGCCCTCCTGGAAGAAGCTCTCCATGACTTCTATTGCCAAGAGCCCCCGGGATCTGAAAGCAACACCAATGGAGGGACACCCTCAAAGGAGCAGCCTAAAACCTCCGCGATCTAGTTTGAAGTCGAACCTAAAGCAAGCCATCTTCCGGGAACGGCATCGACTGAAGAATGGCCACCAAAGCCATCGCCACCCTCTCTAGACCTACAGCCTGCAAAGAGCAATGAAGCCTGTTCCAATCCCTTGTCGCCTAGAATCTAGCTTTGAGTCATGTTGTCTTTGAATTCAAGTCTTTTGAGTCATCTGATGGCTCTACGCCTGAAGATTATGAGTCCATAATCAACAATGTATCTTCTCTACGCATTCTATAAAAGGTTCGACCTTTCTAAATATCCTTTCATTGCATCTTTAACAAATGATGAGTTAACTAAATCACAAACAGTTAATAACAATTCATCTAATAAAGAAGCAGAGACATTAATTGAACAATGCATTAAATAAACCTTTAAGCATGTTGTCAAATGAGAGAAAAACTTGGCCCATGCTGCTGAGAAGGTTTTAATCACAGTGAATTTGGGGAATGCTGAAGAGCCTAAAGAGACGCAAATCAAAAGCATCTTCACCGGCACAGTACATGAACCAGAAGTCAATCAAGGGAAGGGTAATGGCCGAACAACTAGCCGACTTCCTAACCGACGAGGCCCAAGGTCCCGAACCACAATTTCCAGACGAAGGAATCTTCGCACTTGAAGGAGAAAATCGATGGCAGCTGTTCTTCGATGGGGCATCTAACAAAAGAGCTGTTCTTCGATGGGGCATCTAACAAAAGAGGAAATGGCATTGGTATGCTCTTGATTGACCCAAAGGACGAGCACATCCAATCTCCATAAAGCTAAACTTTGAGGTAACCAACAATGTCGCCGAATACGAAGCATGCGCCGCCGGACTAGAGGCCGCACTCGAAAGGAACGTCCAGAAGCTAGAGGTCTACGGGGACTCAGCCCTGATCATCAATCAAGTTTCCAACAAATGGAAAATGATAGACCCAGGCTTGCAAAAATACCATGCCTGCATGGAAGACCTCATCACGCAATTCAAAGAGGTCACCTTCCACTACTTGCCAAGAGATCGGAACAGGTTTGCAGACGTCCTAGCCACCTTGGCTTCACTCGTAGAAATCCCCAAAGGGAAGGAAATCAAGCCATTCAAAAAAGGAAGAAAGGAAATTCTTGATTACTGCTGCGAGATCGAACCAGAACCCGAGCCCATCAATGAATCGTGGTACAACCAGATCTTCCAATACCTCAAGAAAGGGGAAGCCATCTTCATGAACGAGGAAGGCCAACGCAAATAAGGAATCAAAGCCAAGAGCATCGTGGCCCTAAAATGCCTTGCCTCTCACTTTGTCATCCTTGGGGACATGCTATACAAAAAATGCTACCAAGGACCACTCCTACGCTGCATCAGTAAAGAAAAAGCAAACGAGCTCATGAATGAAGTCCACAATGGGGCTTGCGGCCCCCACATGAACGCCAGAGCTCTGATGCAGATCATTCTTCGAATGGGCTACTACTGGATCTCCATGGAGGCGGACTGCATCCACTTTGTCCGAAGTTATGACAAGTGCCAACGGTTCTCCAACCTCAACCATTTTCCTCCTCACTATCTCTACTACATGACTACTCCCTGGCCCTTCACCACTTGGGGAATTGACATCATCGGGAAAATCGCTCCGTCCGGAAGCAACGGCCATGAATTCGTCTTGGTAGCCATCGACTACTTCACAAAATGAGTCAAAGCCAAGTCATACAAAGTGCTAACTTCCAAGAAGGTCGCACATTTCCTTAAGGAAAACATCATATACCGATATGGCATCTCGAATGAGGTCATATCAGACAACGGGTCCCACTTCGAAGGAGAATGCAATAGACTACTGGCCGAATTCAAAATCACATGCCACAAGTCCTCTCCCTATAGGCCGCAAACTAACCGCGCAGTAGAAGCAGCAAACAAGACCCTCTAAAGGATCATCTGAAAAATGACCACACGAGGACGAGATTGGCTCGAGAAGTTGGACTTGGCACTTTGGGGCTACCGAACATCAGTCAGAACAGCCATGGGAGAAACTCCATTCGCCCTGACATACGGGATGGAGGCAATATTGCCCATTGAATTGGAAATTCCCTTACTCCGAGTGTTACTGGAAAACGAGATCAACAAAGTCAAATGGCTCCGAAGCCGACATGACGAATTGGCCCTGCTAGATGAACGCCGACTAAAGGCCATGGAACACATTCGAGCCTACCGAAGCAGAATGGTTAGAGCTTTCGACAAGAAAGTCAAATCCTGAGACATCAGGGAAGGCGATCTAGTACTCAAATAAAAGCCTCCCACCCGAACCAACCTGCTTGGATAATGGGAACCAACATGGATCGGCCCGTTCGTGGTTCAAAAGATCTTCTCCGGAGGTGCCATGAAGCTGACGACCTAGACGGCAATCCTTTCATGAATCCAGTCAATGGAAGCAAACTTCGCAAATACTTCGCCTAAAGAAGATCAACTTTTCATCTCCCGCCACTCATTGTAGTGTCGAACTACGCATACCTGAACCCCTCAGTCCGTGGGGAACGTAGGCAGCCTTAATTGGTTCGGTCTAAAAACACACAAAAACAAAAAATTTGGATACCAACCAAGGCTCTGATCAATCCAAACACAAAAAAAAAATGGATGTCGTCAAGGCTCAGACTGCTTCAGTCCAAAAATACAACAAAAGGTCCAAAGATGGACGCCGCCAAGGCTCAAACAAAAAGCAAGCAAGAGATATTGCATCTCAACAAAGCTTTAAAAGTAAATCACAAATCACTAACTGTTACAACATTTCTTGATGAGTACAAGCACAGTCTACTCTCAAGTTCACAACATGATAAAAGAACAGCTTAATACATTTAACAAATAATGTGTCTGCAATGCAATGAATGGATACTTAGGAGGTCATCTGCGCCATTCGCGCTTGTCCCCTCGCCATTCTTTCCTTTCTTCCCTCGTCCTCGGCGAGTTTTCTTTCGCTCCACGTGAGCTAACTCTGTCTCTCCCAATCCGAGATTAGGGGTACTCCCCGTAGAGTCAAATAATCCAGCAGCAGAGCTTCATTCGCCCATGCCTCGGCCCGGATCTCCTCCCTGCGAGTCTGCAAAAGGGGACCTCTCTCCGCCAGTCGGTCAAATCTGGTCTCGTAGTCAAATAAAGCATCTCCCGTCACATTTTGAGGGTTAGACCAGGCTTCAGCACTTTTAAGGTTGTAGCTGAGGCGGCAACCTTGCCCCAGAATCGCTTCACGCCTGCTCCCCAAAACCACTAGGGACTGCCCGACATGCTGCTCGTACCAATCCAGGTACTTGGTGGTCAACATAACACTCTCTTGATGTCGAAGGAGCACCACAGGAGGGAAAGCGGAATACTTCCATACCCTCAGAAAATATTGAAAGACATCTGGATCTGCCAGGCAGAAAGAAGCTACCTCCACAGCAGCAATGTCATCCCAGCCCAGCAAAGGCTCCTGCCTCATCCCGAACTGCCGAGAAACAAGCGACGGAATATAGAAGGAGGACCAAGACAATCATGTAACTCTGACAACATAGGAACCTTCCTGAAAGGCCCTCCTATTCTCGATCCCCCAATGGGAAAACCACCAACGGATCTGATGCGTACTAAGTTATGCCATCCATCTCTCCCAAGAAGACTAATCCATGTCCAAGACAAGAGGTCGCCGAGCAAACGTCCACGGACTAAGAGACGCCAGAGACTCAAGCATGGCTTGAAGCCAAGGTAAGCAAAAAGGGGCTTCCCCCATGCATGAACCTATCCCCTATCACCAAGCGATTAATGCCGTGAAGGGTATCCCTCCAGAACCATCGGAGCAATATCCTCACCGGCTCGGCAGTGCCTTACTACATCAAGCAAAACACTGTCGCATACCCCAAGGGAACTGTCCATAAAGAGCCTTGCTATCACACATAAAGCAAACGCGTTCCTAGAGACATCACTCTCGTCATCACCCATAAACCGCTCAGGCAGCGCAGAAATGTTAATATGACCAGAATCAAAATTCATACCTCGCACTTCTTCCAACGAAGTCCGAAGAAAGCATGCGAGCATCACGCTCACGGCCGCACCTCCAATCAAAGGAAGCGAGATGGCCTCCACCTCTGGTCCTCTAATCAAAGCCCAAAAGTTCTCAAAGGTGGGCGTAATCTCATTGTAGGAGAAGCTATACACGTGTCTCCTAACATCCCAGAACCTTGCAGCAGCCCGCAACAATTCCCAATCAGGAACTAACTCCTTAAGGGACCAAATCGAGCGGAGTCGAAACCTCACCTCAAAAGCCCGTTTGTTGTAGTGCCTCATCCATGTCTCGAGCCGCTCAAGGAAGTATGCTTGCCTCTCCTTTGAAAGCCTTGGCAAAATTCTCGAAACAAATGAAGAATCCATGGCAAAAATGGAGGTTTCTAGGGAAAATGGGGAAGAAAACTCAAAATGACTGCAAATGGGAGTGGGGAGATAAGGGAAATCCTGGTTTTCTGTAAATCTTATCTCCTCTCCAAAAGCAAGAAATGTCCGCACGGACCATTTTGCATGCCGAAGGTGTCAGCGCGGACCACTTTGCAGCCTGGCCCAGGTTTTTAGCAAACTGCAAAACAGTTGTTGCCCATGGCAGGACCTTACCCCCCACTGCTTAAAAGCCTTACCAAAGCCATTTCCGGCCACCATACACTAACCACAAATGCATTCCCAGATCATGCGACAAGCACAAAAATAAAATAAGCTAGCAACAATTCCTAGGTCAATCCCCGGAATCACAAATACGTCATTACATCTCAAATAAAATATCTTGCTCTGCCAAAATACAAGTATTATATTACAGATACAAAATGTCTGCTACAAATAAACAAAAAAAACGGAAAGAGGGAAAGAAAAAGAAGCCCTACTCCGACTCATCATCATCAGCCTCCACAAACGAGAAATCGGGCATCTCAGAAAACTCGACGGTCACCTCCTCGTCATCGGAATACCGGACCCCCTCCTCAATCGAATGCTCAAAGGTATTCCGAAGGGTCAAACCCGGTGAAAAGATCAAAGAAGGGATGCAAGGATGAACCCTCACCCTGTGCGCCCGACAGAGGGAGAACGATGAAGGGTCTGCGGCCTCTGTCCCCCGAAGACGTCCCCGCATCAAAGCTCTGCCGCTCCCGAACTGGCACCTCAGACTGTGGCCCTGGCTTAGCCCTCAAAGAAGGTGTATCCACAGACCTCCTCGAAGGCATCGGCTCAAACGCCGCCGCGCTCTGCAAAGATCCGCACGACAACTTCCCCAAGAGCTTCTTCGTAAAAGCCCTTAACCCCACATACCGGCGGGTCAGCATGTCCAAGGACCGCCCCGAGACCTGCACAAGCAAGCAACAAAAGAAACGCTCAGCAAAAGAGATGCAAGCATACTCGAAAAAAGAGAAAATACAGAAAAGATTCCAAGATGGAAAAGAGTAAACACACTCACCGGAGCATTCGGGTCAACCCGATAAATAGCAGGACCCTGCTCTGGGATGGGCACCGTCACCCTCCTCCTCGAAGAGTCCCCTCGAACATACGTGAAGTTCAGCCCAAGCGCCGGAACATCTGGAGGACGTGACAAGCCAACCTTCCTCTCCCTCGCCAACACATGTGGCATCCTCAGCTTCCACCTAACAAAGGCCGCATACACCTCGCCTTCCAAGACGAACTCCTCGGCACTCATGTCGGCCCGGTACCTCTTGTGCTCCAGTACGTCCCTATCAAGATGACTCATCATATGGAGGGGCGAATCCCTCGGAGCCATAGGAGGCATACCTGCGCCGTGCTGCCAGAAGACCCTCTCCCCCAGATACATGGAGTCGCAAGTGAAGCCCCGCAGAAGCTTCCGCTGCCATGTCACCCAAGGGGCACCCTCCAGCTCGTCCTCGCCATATCGAGTCTAAGGGTGCAACTCAAACCCCTCCGGACTGTCCTTCTCCAGGTATCGTTGCACATCCTAATAGGTGACAGTGATCTTTCTCTGGCTCGTCCTCCTCTTCCTCAAAGAGCAAGCCCAGCACAGCATGGCGGGATAACCAAACATGGCCTCATCCTCCAAGTCCCACGGCTGGCACCGGAAGATCTCATAGCACCACGCTTGCAACAAAAAGCAGATAGTGCTCAGAACAAGAAAAAGAAAAATAAAAAGAAGACGGAGATATGAAAAAGTGCTAAACTACAAACAGCAATAAACTCATACCTCCAGTGCAAAATCAAAGCATCCGGGGAACTGACCGCGCCCCGACTGAATCGGTCCATAGCAAAATAGAGCTCGGCCAAGCCCGTCTCGCCCCAAGCAATCTTACAAACCCTCTCCAAGTCCACCAAACTCTCCAGCAGAGGGAAAAGAATGGAAGAGGTGTGATTCAAGAACAAAGTCTCGGAGAGGGCAAACCACAGAAAAGAGCGCGCCAGCTTCTCCGTCGTCACTACCCCAGTGCCCCAGCTATAATCCCTGATGTTGGCGGTAATCTTCGCCTCCACATCGTGGTACACCATGCCCAAGCCCTTACGGGGATAAGGCGCAAACCCAAGCAGCTCAGCCAGCACCGCGTCGGACATCCTGTCCCGCCTCTTTACCGACTCCCCCTTAAAGGAAAGCCCGGTGATCACCGCAAAGTCAGTGGGAGTCACCGTCACCTCTCCCCAGCTAAAATGGAAGGTATACGTGGTGTCCCACCAGTACTTAGACAAGGCCAAGAAGATGCCCTTGTTCTTCTGCGTCTCTTCTATCCCAGCCAGGTTCTCCCCGAACACGTTCAGCCCCGTAGCAATCACTATCCTCAGAGGACTAGGCCTCCCATCTCGAGAAATATCAGGCAGGCTCCGCCACAACTCTACCACGGCCTCAAGAGATCCCCGTGACTTCATCCGCTTCGCCTTTCCAGACAACGGCACCTCACCCTGAATGTAAACACAGCAAAGGTACGTCAATAACAGTACTTAAGCAAATATACAAAAAATATACAAAGCATAAAAGTCCATTCCAACACGGCAAAGCATAAAATTCTGTTCCAACACGGAAAATTTTTCAAACAAAAGTATGTCACAAAAACACGGCATACATTGCACATAAATTTCCCACAAAAGTCCGTTCCAACAAGGCAGAGCATAAAAGTCCGTCCCGACACGGCATTTTTTAAAAACAAAAAGACCGTACCAACACGGCAAACTCACAAATCACAAAAGTCTGTCTCAACACGGCAATCTAACATAATTTTCTCAAAAGAGGGATCCGTCCCTACACGGCACACCTTTTCACAACACAAAGTCCGTCCCTACACGGCACACCTTTTACAACACAAATACCGTCTCTACACGGCAATTTTTCACACAAAAGAGGGATCCGTCCCTACACGACACATTTTCAAAAGTATATCACAAAAACACGGCACACATGACACATTTTCAAAAGTTCGTCACAAAAACACAGCATACATGACACATTTTCAACACAAAGTCCGTCTCTACATGGCCAATTTTTCCATAACACAAAGTCCGTCACGAAACACGGCACATTTACAACACAAAGTCCGTCTCAAAACGACAATTTTTTCTCAAAAGTCCGTCTCTACACGGCAATTTTTTCTCACAAAAAACAATGTACATACAAAATAGCATCAAGGTACAAAGCATGCATTTCAAGGAGAGGCACTTTATTTTCTCAAATAAGAGTTGAACTCCATCTCTTTGAACAAAAATCATATACTCACAATCCTTACAAGCTCAATTTCAACAATTCATCATCAATTTCACAAAATGAGCATGGCAACAACAAAAGCCCCAAATATGCAAAAACTAAAACCCTTGTTCTAGCATACATCATTCAAAGCAAAAATCAAAACGAAATTTGATTTTTTACCTCCTTTACGGTCTTTCTCCGCAAGGTGTGCACCTCCGAATCCGGATTCCTTGTTGATGGTGAGAAGGAAAAAAAATTCCTTTGTAGGTCCAACCTCCTCTCCACGGCCCCTCGGCCCATTTGATGACGAACTCGTCCAATTCTTTCTGCCATGATAGCAATCTAACCAACTCGGAAGGATTCAACCAAGAAAATTTTGATCAAAATCAAGTTTTCTCTCTCTATCTCTCTCTCTCTCTCTCTCTTTCTCCTTAGCAGAAGAATGGAAAATGGAGTGGGCGTCATTGCTGGAAATCTGATTTTGATTCAAAAAATCAAATTTACAGAGAAATCCGTGCGGAACACTTTGCAAGGCAAGTGAATCCGCGCGGACCACTTTGCATCCCAGGCGAAATTCTTCTTTTGCCCCTGGTCGTCCAAAGGCCATTTCCAGCAAGTATCATGCAGTTTGGTCCCTAAACCAACAAAATTAACCCCAGCCATCATTGTAACTCCGAATCTCGCCCACTAAATGGCAAAACAAACACAAAAGGCACCAAGGCCTTCGAACACAAGTCTCAAGGCCCAAACACCTTCAAAACGCAAAACAAGACAAAACCCCGACCATCATCGTAAGTTTGGACTCGCTCACTAAACGGCATAACAAATCCCAAGGGCACAAAACGCCTTCAAACACCAACTCCAAGGCACGAACGCCTTCGAACACCAATCTAAAGGTTCAAAACGCCTCTGAAACACAAAAAACAAAACAAAATTCGGCCATCAAAGTAAGCCCGAACCCTCTTCCCCAGCGGACAAAAGTCAAACGGCCATCAATGTGAGACCGTACATATCCCCAGCAGATGAACCCCGACCGTCATCGTAATCCTGAACTCCAAGGCACAAACACCTTCACACGCAATTTCACCTTCGGACACCGACACGTCTATGCACACAATTTCACCTTCAGACACCGACACGTCTGAATGTGAGCTCGCCCGAAAAAATTTGTTTTCGATGATGAAAAAGAGGAGTCGCCACGCCATGTTTAAAGGTACACTTTGAAAAACCTTTGAAAGAGAAAATGGGTCCAGGGGTTAGGTTACGTGTTGGGAAGAACGGAGAGTTCACCCAACATGCCTCATCCGTGGACGAGTCTTTCTAATTAAACATCCAAGTAATCCAAAGTGTGTGCAATCAATGATGATAAGTAAATGTAGTAAACATGAATTTTATTGATTTGAACTTGGAATCTTACAACTTGTGAGCCATTTATTTAGGGAGGCCACATCCCATCTACACAGGGAGGCCACATCCCATCTACACAGATCAAAACAGATTACAATAGGAAAATGGTCTCTGCAAACAGACATAGAGTGTCGCGTGACACATGACATGCATGGCTGCATGTGTCGCGTGACACAGGATCAACCAAGCACGATGTGTCGCGTGACTGAAATTACCCGGGATCCGGCTCGCGCGCGGAGCCCCGGCATCTCGGATTCGTCGCTGTTCGGGAAGTCGCCCGGATCCGAGAGGCAGCACAATCGCGCCCCGGCATCTGGCTTATTCCGTCTTAGTGTTGCGTGTTGGAGGTGTCTCGCCGTTTTGCTTTCGCATTTTGTAGAGTCGCCACGCCGTTTTTATTAAGCCCAAAACATTGAAAAAGGGCATCAGTTTAAAGATAATTTTAAACCGTTTTTGTGTGATGAGATTTTGAGTTCGGAGGTCAGATGACTCCCCGGGAAGAGAATATTAGAATATTAGAGCTCACCCGAGTAGCCTCGTAAAACGAGTCTTTCGGATACCCCTAATATCCTTTAAATGTTGTGTGTGTGTGTGTGTGCTTTTAAAAATGCATGCTGTATCGGATGTCTACATTGTATGCTATGTATGGAAATGTATTGAAATAGTATAGGAAGGAAGCCTTACCAATGTTGGTTCGTGTCTGTCTTCCGCTTGGGAATAGTGTTCGAGGTCGAAGTAGCGTTCCGGTATGGATCGGGATTGCTTCGGGAGGGACCGGTTGTCCGCGACGAGTTTCGGCGTGAGTTGAGGTTGTAGGCTGCGTTCGGGCGAGGTTCGGCGTGCGTGGGGATCGTCGGGATCACTCGGGCGAGAGGTTCGGCGTGCGTTGTGGTGGCGGTGAGTCACTCGGGCGAGTTTCGGCGTGGTTTGGGATCGTCGGTTTGACTCGGAAAGAGCCGGGACACCGAGTGGAAAGACCGAGGCAAGGCCTCGGAGTACCACGAGGGGCCTCAGAGTACCTCGAGAGTGCCTCGGGGCAGCGCGGGAGCGTCTCGGGAGCGCTCGGAGAGGCTTCGAGCACCTCGAGGGGCTCGGAAGGCCTCGGAAGGATCCGAAGGGGCCGGGAATGCCTCGAAAGGTCTTAGAGGGGAGCCGAAGGCTTAGGGAGGAAGAGAGAAGTGGGAGGTGTGTGAAAATGAGGAGGGGGAGCCCTCTATTTATAGTAAAAATTTCGGAGCAAAGAGGTCCGTACGGACCTTCTTGGTTATCCCGAATTTTGGATTTCCTCGATTTGAGGGAATCCGCAATGATGGAGAATATTCTGGAATGATGATGTCCCCATGCAAGAAGGTCCGTACGGACCATCTGCATGCAAAGAGGTCCGTACGGGACCAACTCCGCAGGAAGTCATCATTTCTTCCGGATTTGAGGGAATATTGTGGACTTTAAGGGATTTAGTAATCATTGAAACAAAGAGGTCCGTACGGACCTTAATTGCTTTTCGATTTCTGAAAATTCCCAAAAGGTCCTTTTGTCCCTTTTTATCCTGCAAAGGCTCCTCCCTTGGTTTGGTTGGGGGTTTGAGAGGGTTTTGAGAGGGTTTTGAGTGAGAGAGGTCTACGAGACTCGCGTGGATGAGTCTACGGTGTTTCCCGTGTGTTTGAAAGGGAGTGATCCAGATTGGGGTACTTACAGAAGCCCCTCGACGACGTCACTTATGAAAGAAGTGGGGTCGCCGATAAGAGAAGGGTCCTAATCTGGATCGCGTGGCCGGGAGAGGAAGTGACCGTGAGGGTCAAAGTGAGGACGTGGTGGTGTCCTTTTGGGTGACCGTTTAGGTCAATAGGCCGGACCCCGTGATAGGATTCCTACGTATCCCCGGCGGGAATCAAGCCTGGTCGTAGTTCGGATGTAGGGCGAGTGTTTTGTGAATGCGGGCGTGGTGGTGCCCTGTTGTGTGACCGCCGAGGTCAGTGGTGAGGACGTGGTGGTGTCCTGGGTGACCGTATAGGTCGATGGGAAGGACGTGGTGGTGTCCTAGGTGACCGCATAGGTCGATGGCTGGACCCTGTGATAGGATTCCTACGTATCCCTGGCGGGAATCAAGCCTGGTCGTAGTTCAGAGGTCGTGAATTTGTGAGTGCAGGTGGGCGTGGTGGTGCCCTGAAGTGTTGTGTGACCGCCGAGGTCAGTGGTAAGGATGTGGTGACCGCCGAGGTCAGTTATGAGGACGTGGTGGCGTCCTGGGATGGAAATTTTACGATTTTCCTAATCGGGTGGTTTAAGGCCTTCCGGGCCGGAGATAGTGATTTGGGAGGTTTATACGGTCTTCCGGACCGAGTGGTTTAAAGCCTTCCGGGCTGGGGATAGCGTGAGGACTTGAATCGTCTTCTGATTGCTGTTGGTGCCACGCTGGAGGACTTTGAATCGTCTTCTGGCGGCGGTTGGTGCCACGCTGGAGGACTTTGAATCGTCATCTGGCGGCGGTCGATGTAATGCGCGAGGACTTTGAATCGTCTTCTAGCCGCAGTTTGATGTGGTGCGCGAGGACTTTGAATCGTCTTCTAGCCGCAGTTGATGTTATGCGCGAGGACTTTGAATCGTCTTCTAGCCGTAGGTGTGGATGCGTGAGGACTTTGAATCGTCTTCTAGCCGTTAGCCAGGATGTAATGCGCGAGACTTTGAATCGTCTTCTAGCCGCAGCCAGGATGTAATGCGCGAGGACTTTGAATCGTCTTCTAGCCGCAGGTGTGGATGTAATGCGCGAGGACTTTGAATCGTCTTCTAGCCGCAGGTGTGGATGTAATGCGCGAGGACTTTGAATCGTCTTCTAGCCGCAGGTGTGGATGCGCGAGGACTTTGAATCGTCCTCTAGCCGCAGGTGTGGAGGCGTGGCTGCCTTGTGCTTCGAGAGGCGTAGATGCCATTTGTGTTTTTGCATGTTGATGTAGAAGGTTGGACTTACGATGACTGCCGGTGCTTGCGCTGCCGTTGAAGTGGGCAAGGATGACGGCCGGTGATTGCTTCACCATTTGGCATTTTGGAGGCGCTTCGTGCCTTGGGACTTGTACTCGGAGGTGTTGGCTCCTTCCTTGTGCTTGTTTTGCCGTTGAGTGGGCAAGGATGATGGCCGGTGCTGGGGATATGCACCCCGTATGACTTCCCTTTCGACTTGTCGGGAGGAGCTCGGGCTTACTTTGATGGCCGCGCTTGCGCCGCCGTTGAAGTGGGCGAAGTTCGGGCTTACATCCGATCCGCCGGTGCTTGAATTTGCTGGGGATGCGTGACCTTGTAGGGGCCCTTTCGTTGGGAAGATGACTTCGGACCTCCTTTGAGGGCCGTGGTCGAGTTGTCGTTGAGCGTTTGGAGGCGTCTTGTGCCTTGATATTTGTGCTGGGAGGTGTTGGCTCCTTCTTGAATTGCCGTCGGGCGTCTTGGATTGCCGTTGGAGTGGGCGAGGACCGGTCTTACGCTGACGGCCGGGGATTGAATTGCCGTTGAAGTGGGCGAGGACCGGTCTTACGTTGACGGCCTCGGTGGTCAACTGCGTGTTGGCAGGTGGGGACCATTCTCGCACTTGGATTTGCTGGAAAAGGCCTTAGGACAGCCAGGGGCAAAGATTATAAGGGCAGGAAAGTAATTTGGCCACCCCTTGCAAAGAGGTCCGTACGGACCAACCTGGCTGCAAAGAGGTCCGTACGGACCAAGTTGGTTTTTTGCAGTTCCCAGATTTTGACCGGGTTAAAAAACCGAGGCCCCCTTCACTTCTTCTTCTCCAGTTCGTGCATCCGAGAGAGAGAGAGAGAAAACCTCCATTTTTACCAAAATCCTCCATTTTTCGCTTGAATTGCTTGCCATGGCGGAAGGATCTCGAAGGAGTCGTCGTCAACGCAGTCAAGAGGTGGTCGAGCAACGGATGGAGCTCCAAAGGAATTGGATTTCGTTCGTTCCATCTTCGAAGAACCCGGATGTTTTGTATCCGAATCCGGAGGTGCACAATCGTCGCTCTATGAACGTCGGGGAGGTAAGAAATCCGTTCCGTTTTGATTCCCTGCTCGAATTTTTGAATGCTAGAACTAGGTTTTAGTTTTTCGCATTTTTGAATTTTTTTGTTATTATTTTATGCCCTTTTGTGAAATTCTTGATGAATTGTTGAAAATGGACATGTAAAAATTGTGGGTATGTGTATTTTGTGCAGAAATGTGTAGATTAGCTTTTATTTGTGAAAATAAAGTGCCTCTCTAATGAAATGCATGCTTTAGTGTTTTGTACCGTATGCTATTTATGTATGTACATTATGAGAAAAATTATCGTGTAGTGATAATTTTTGTGAAAAATGTGACATGTGCCGTGTTTTGTGACGGGTTTTGTCTGAAAGTGTGTGCCGTGTAGGGACGTATTTTTTTGAAAAATGTGTTATGCATATGTGCCATGCCGTGTGTGCCATGTTTTTGGGTGACGGACTTTGTGGGAAAATTTATATGCAATATGTGCCATGTTTTTGTGACGGACTGCATGGAAAAAATTATATGCATGATATATGTGAAAATTATGTGCGACATGTGCCGTGTTTTGTGACGGGTTATATGTGCCTTTATATTAAGTAATCGTGATCGACGACCTTCGCCGTGTGTTTACCTCGCAGGATGCGGGGCTTATGGCCGGGAAGGCCAAGAGGATGAAGACTCGTGGATCGCTCGAGGCCGTTGTCGAGCCATGGCAATGGATGCCCGATATTTCCGCGGATCTGCAGGCTTCGAGTCCCCGTGAGGCCGGGTCTACGCTTCCGGCCCGGGGGTGTTCGTCGAGAACCCGGCCGGAGTTTCGATACGAGGAAGAACAAGAGCGTCTTCCTTGGCCTTTCTCGAGTACCGGTGGGATACCACCCACACCTTCCATCCGAGCCGGGGAGAGGTGACGGGTGACGCCTGACCGACTTTGCCGCGACACCGGGCTTTCCTTCAAAGGAGGGCCGGACTGGAGGGATATGATCTCCGATGTGGCGCCGAGCCGAGCTGGGCTTTGAGCCTCGTCCTCGCAGGGGCTCGGGCATGTCAGTATAGTGACGTGGAGCTGAAGATTACGGCGTATTGGGGCCTACATCCGGGGTACCGGCCAGTGATCGGGGAGCAGCTTGGCGCGCTCCTTTTTGTGGTATGCACCGTCCGAGACTTTCGTTCTCGAACCACGCGACCGCGGCTCCCTTTGCTCGTTGGAGAGCTTGATTGACCTGGATAGGGTCTCGTGACATTGCTTGGGGCGAGGCAGTGCTTGGCCGAGCTCTACTTCTCCTTGGACCGGTTTAGCCGGGTGTGGCCCGTCGTTGCCCTGCTTTTGACTTTCGCTCTCGGAGGTATGAGTTTACTGCCGTTTTTTGATTTAGCAAATTGTCATTTCTCCATTGTCTTTTGCACCGAGCCTTCTCTCGTTTTTGTCACAGTGTGGTTTTATGAGGTTTTCCGTGCTTCCCGTGGGATAGGGATCCCGGGGCCGTTGCCGCGCACCCGCTATGCCGGATGGGCTCGCACGGCAAGGAAGAGGAGGACCGGGCAGGGGGAAGCTCACCATCGCCACGGGATGTGCAAGTGAGCGTCTGGAGAGGGGTAGCCCGGAGGGGTTCGTCTTGTTCCCGTGGGCTCGGTATGAGGGCGATGAGTTTGAGGGGGCTCCCGAGGTGACAGCGCGGCGGAAGATGCTGCGGGGCTTGACTTGTGATGTCATGTATCTGGGGGAGCGGGTCTTCTCGGGCAAAGATGGCCCCGTGTGCTTCCCGTGGCTCCGAGGGACCCTCCCTTTGGGATGCTTGATTCCCGGACATGGACGTGCTCGATTTCGAGAGGTACCTTGGCGGTGTCGGCGCCGAGGAGTTCATCTTGTATGGAGAGGAGTACGGGGCCTTCGCGAGGAGGAAAGCCGAGGACGCCGCAGTAATCGGCGCGGAGCAGAGAGGCCGGCCCGCAGCTTCCCTGCAGGTTCCGATGCCGGGCCGGATTTCACGTATGTCCGTGGGGACGGTCGAGGCGGAGGGTGTCTCGTACTGCTCCGAGCAGCTCCCGCCGCATACAGAGTGGACCCCGATAGATCGGTGAGTGTGCTTGACTCTTTTCCATCTTGGCATCTTTTTCGTATTTTTCTCTTTTGTTGTTGAGTATAACCGTATTGCCGAGCGTTTCCTTGGCCGCTTGTCGGTGCAGTCCCGGGAGAGCTTATGATATGTTGACTCGCCGTTACGTGGCGAATGAGGTCGTTTGCAAAGAAGATGGCTTCGAAGATATCTTGGCCGGTCTTCGCGACGCGCGCCGGCGCATTTGAGCCTATGCCTTCGAGGCACTCAGAGACGTTCCTCCGCCTAGAGCCGAGCCGGAGCCGCAGCCAGAGGGACCTTGAGGGGGCGGCATAGCATGGATGCCGGGACGCCTTCGGGAGCCGCAGTGGCCTTCGAGGGAGCAGCCCTTTTTATCAGCTCATGCCTCCGCATGGCGCACAGGGTGAGGGTTCCTCGTGAGCCTTCTTTCTTGATCCTTTCGCCGGATTTGATCCTTCCGAGTACTTTTCGTGGGAGCCTCCGGCGGGTGCTCTGTGATTCCGACGACGAGGATGTGACGGGCGAGTTCGCCGGGATGCCCGACTTCTCTACGGAGGACCTTGGCGAGGATGATGATGCCGAGGAGTCCGATTAGTATTCATTTGCTTTCCTCTTTTCATATCCCTCTTTTTTTTGTTTAGCAACAGTACATTTATGGGTACCCGTAATAAAACACAATGTATTTGCATGGCAAACAAAGCATTTTATTTTAAGATGTAATGTCATTTTTGTGATTCCCGGATTTGTCCTAGAAATTGTTGCTATTATTATTTTTTATTTTGTGCATGCCACGTGAGCCGAGAGTGTGTTTGTGGGTAGTGTTTGTTTGCCGGGAATGGCTTTGTCCAAATGTTTGGGCGCTTTGGAGCAAGGTCCCGCCGAGGACAAATGCTTTTGTACCGTTTGTCGGGGAAATGGGTTCTTTTTGCAAGGAGGTCCGTACGGACATTACCTAGCATGCAAAGAGGTCCGTACGGACCAACCTTGCTGGGAAGGACA
>JAFEMH010007979.1:0-68813 GCA_022495995.1 Adenophora triphylla var. japonica | reverse complement strand
AATTTCCTTGGAGGGCTTTTAAGGAATGAATGAAGAAAGGAGATATGGACGGCCACAAAGCAGCTTCAGCGGCCGCTCTTCCCTGCCTTGTGCGGTCGCCCAAGAGCCTCGGCCCATCTTGTGCGGCTGCCCATCAAGCTTCAGCGTCCGCCCTTCCAAATGCCCAAGGCCATTTTCCAGTAGGCTAAAATACATTTTAGGCCTTTCCTTGGTTTATTTTTTTGGGCCTTAACCCCATTTTAAAGCCCTAATCAGCCTTTGCCCTTGAAGTATAAATAGAATGATGTTATAATTTTAGGGCATGCTTATTTTTCATTAGACAAGAGGGAGGCTACTTCCCTTTTTGGGAATTTCTTGATTTTTCTTCATCTTTATAAGTTTTCTAAATTTTTTATTTAGTGTTTTCTTTTCTATCTTTATGTTTAGAAGTACCTAATTTAAATAGTTTCATGTGTTGGATTTAACATTATCTATTTAATCTATGTTATAATTGTTTTGTGTTTCCAAATTTAATCTCTCTAGTTTCACTAGTACAGATTAGGGCTTAGATAGCGCTTTTTTTTAAGCTTAGATAGCGCTTATAAGCGTTATCTAAGCTAGCGCTATGCAAGTTAGCACATCACTTTTATAAGCGCTATCTAAGATCCCAAACTTAGATAGCGCTTTTAAAAAGCACTATCTAAGCCCTTTTTTTATTTTGAAAAAAATCAACTTACATAGCGTTTTTTATGTGCTACATAAGCTCTCGAACTTAGATACGTTTTTAAAAGTGCTATCTAAGCACTTTTTTTTTATTTTTTTAGAAATTAACTTCCATAGCGTTTTTTATGTGCTATCTAAGCGCTTTTTTTATTTTTTTAGTAATCAACTTGCATAGCGTTTTTAAAAAGCGCAATGCAAGTAAGATTAAATTGATTTGCCGCCATGATAGAAAGCAAATTGATTTAGGTTCTTTATCCTTTTGATCTTAAATCTTTTTCCTAGTTAAATTGTTTGGACTTGATTTTCGAAAAGTGATTGACTTGGAAATAATAGATTGAAATCCGGCAGCCTTACCGTCCCAATCTTTGCAATAGTGGTGAACCCTAGATTGAGATTAATTACCTTTGTTATCTACTAAAATGGCATAGATTGATGATTTTGTGAAGTCCAACCTATGAAATTAGTTCTCTTTATAGTTTAATCTTTCTTTTTCTATTTGCTTACTTGTTTTCTTGCTTTGTTTAGTCTAAAGGTTTAATCTTTTTAGTAGTCATTTTACTTTCAAAACCAACCCCCCCCCCATTTGTTCTTTTATTTGCTTTTGTGCACCATTTGAATTGTTCCAAACAACCCGAGTCTTTGTGGCTCGACCCCTACAAAAGTATATTGCTACAAGTCTCGTGCTTGCGAGGTTATTATAACAAGAAGTGGGTATCTAAATATCTCACCATGTTTTTGGCGTTGTTGCTGGAAACTTGGGTGTTTATTTGGTTTAGTTTATTTGGTGCATGTTTGTGCGAACAAGTTAATTTTGTTTTTGTAAATAATTTTCTTGTATTATTTTCTTTCTTTTTCTAATTGTTAAAAAAAAAAGGTCATGCATGAATCAAATTCTAATGAGAAAATATGGCATGACCAAGTTTGTGATGAAATTGAGTTGGCCTTATATGGTGAAGAGAAGATGGATAGTGAGGAGGGTCACAATACGGATGAGAATTTTTAAACCCTTTTCAATCTAAATGAAAATTTGACTCTCGTAATACCTTCTCCTTCTCCTTATGATGAAAAAGGTGGTGAAAGGTCACAAGTGAGAAATCCCAAGGTGTATAAAAGTCAAAAATTCCCTCTAGTTTTAAATGATATGATAAAAAGGGGGATGTATATGGGGCTTAATCAGAAAATAATGACTCGCGAAAATGCCAAGTGGGCCAAAAGACGAAAAGTGAAGTACAAACATGAGCGGGAATCCGGTCGAGCTAACGACCTTAACCAAAGAGCTAGTTTGGAGGCACCCCAACATGGCATGTCTTTACTTGCTTTCTGTTTTTAATTTCTCGTCTTATATTTTATGTCTTTTACTTTTCATCTCATCCCCTCTCGAATTTGAGTTTTGCTTTCTTTTGGTTTTCATGCCATGAGGACATAGTGCTATTTAGGTTTGGGGGTGGTAGTATATTATCGAATTAAAAAAAAATTATTTTGAGTTAAATTGTGTCTTCCTCTCATTTGTTGAGGGGAAGTGTTTGAACTACGGTGACCTGAGCCTATTTCAATGAGTAGTCCGCTCATTGTTTTGGGGACGTAGGCAACCTTTGGTGCGATCAAGAAAAAAAATTTGATTGAAAATTGTGTTGCTCACTTTATAGTTGGGTTGGCACTCATGGTTTGTGATTTTGTGATTAGTTTGTTTTTGGTTCTCGCATCTTATGTGCCATCATAGTTATAAAAGTAGAGTTGCATTAGAACATACCAACTTTGCTTTTCTTTTCACCACAACACTTTACTTGCATGGGGTCATGGTCACCAATTTAAGTGACCGTTATGGGTTTACTTTACATATCCGGGGTAACTAAACATGATTCCATATTTGTCAGTAACAAGTCAATAGTTTATGAGATATTGGGCTTGACTTAAGTGGTCAACTTAGGAAAATGGGGAATGTAATGTTGAAAAGGGGTAAGTATCTTGTATGTAATATTCATTCAAAAAAAGTGTCTTCATAAAGAAGAGTTATGGAATGGCAAGGATCAAAGCACAAAGAAATGTCAAGTATTGAATCATGAAACCCTTGGTATCGCTTCCAACTCCAAGATTGAGTTAACTTTCTTGTACCTACGAAGACACTAATTTGTGCTTATTTGTTCAACTTGCCCCTTAATATGTCAAAGTTGAAATGGCCATGAAAGGAAGATGGTTAAGCTACATTTTGAGTGGAAATCTTACTTGTAGTGAGGTTCTAATGTAAACTAGATAACTACCTAAGCCATGCTCCCAATATGAATTAAATGGGTTGACAATTGTGTGAAAGTGCTTATAAAAACTCTTATAGGATTTTTGCATCATCATTCTTGATTTAGGATATTTCTTTAGTGAACCCATAACGTATCTTACTTTGTTGGCAATGATCTTCCCTCATATCTCTTCACGGTAAAGAGAATCATAATTGGTATGTGTTAGTGCAATGGTAAGTTTATTTTTATGATGACACATGATTGATTGCAATTTTGAAAAGAATTCTATGACCGAAAGTGGCAAACTTTTATATTGTGAACAACACCAAAAAAAATATGTTTTTATTTGTTTTGCTTGGTCCTCTTTAGTTTTAGAATTGTGGGGTAGTTTTTAGTTATATTTATGTTTTATTTTACTCAGGGACGAGCAAAAGATAGATTTGGGGGTATTTGATAGATATGTTTACATATCCAATTTAATACAGTCTAAACTCTATTTATTACAAAATTCCCGAGTAAAATGGTAATTTAATTGTTTTGTTAGTGTTATTTTATTTTTAGGGTGAAAATGCGGAAAATAGGTGGTTTAAAGCGAAGAAAAGATGAAAATCTGGAGCTGAGTAAACTTTGAGGACTTTAGAGTCATTTTGGTGCTGCAAGGACTTGTGGGGAATTTCCATGAGGGCTTTTAAGGAAAGAATGAAGAAAGGAGACATGGCCACAAAGCAACTTCAGCGGCCGCTCTTCCCTGCCTTGTGCGGTCGCCCAAGGGCCTCGACCCATCTTGTGCGGCCGCCCATCAAGCTTTAGCGCCCGCCCTTCCAAACGCCCAAGGCCATTTTCCAGCAGGCTAAAATACATTTTGGGCCTTTCCTTGGTTTACTTTTTTGGGCCCTAAACCCAATTTTAAAGCCCTAATCAGCCTTTGCCCTTGGAGTATAAATAGGATGATGTTTTAATATTAGGGCATGCTTATTTTTCATTAGACAAGAGGGAGGCTACTCCCCTTTTTGGGGATTTCTTGATTTTTCTTCATCTTTGTAAGTTTTCTAAATTTTTTATTTAGTGTTTTCTTTTCTATCTTTATGTTTAGGAGTAGCTATAATTTAAATAGTTGCATGGGTTGAATTTAACATTATCTATTTAATCTATGTCATAATTGTTTTATGTTTCCAAATTTGATCACTCTAGTTCTTTTTAGCTAATTTCATGAAAGTGTTAAATATTGCAACTTTGAACTTTGATTTAGTCTTTAATTGCTTTTTAACCAATTGGGTTTGATTTTCCACCATTGAATTGGGGATTTTCTCACCAAACACTCATGCTTTAAAGATTAAATTGATTTGCCACTATGATAGAAAGCAAATTGATTTAGGTTCTTTATCCTTTTGATCTTAAATCTTTTTCCTAGTTAAATTGCTTGGACTTGATTTGCGAAAAGTGATTGACTTGGAAATAATAGATTGAAATTCGGCCGCCTTACCGTCCCAATCTTTGCAATAGTGGTGAACCCTAGATTGAGATTAATTACCTTTGTTATCTAATAAAATGACATAGATTGATGATTTTCTGAAGTCCAACCTATGAAATTAGTTCTCTTTATTATTTAATCTTTTTTTTCTATTTGCTTACTTGTTTTCTTGCTTTATTTAGTCTAAAGTTTTAATCTTTTTAGTAGTTATTTTGCTTTCAAAACCAACCCTCCATTTGTTCTTTTATTTGCTTTTGTGCACCATTTGAATTTTTTCAAACAACCCGAGTCTCTGTGGTTCGACCCCTACAAAAGTATATTGCTACAAGTTGGCACTCGTACTTGCGAGGGTTATTATAACAAGAAGTGGGTATTGAAAAAATATCTCACCAAGTTTTTGAATCAAGATACCCAAAAAGGGGGAAGTAGCCTCCCTCTTTTTCCAAAGATTAAAACATCCAAGCATAACCCTAAAAAAAATAACATTCTACTATTTATACTAAAGTGGAAGAGGTTGATTAGGGCAAAAAATGGGGTTAAGGCCCAATCAATCAAACAAGGAGGCCCAAATTAGCAGCAAGGCAGTTGACTGGAATCTGGCCTTGGAATGGGGAAGGGCGGCCAGGCATAATGGGCTGAAGGGAGAGCTTGGGCGGCCGCACAAGCAGGCCGAATGAATAGGGCGGCCGCACATGGCTTGGCCAGCCAATTTTCAGCTTTCTTCAACAATTCCCTGCACGTCCAACAAGTCCTTTCAGCACCAAAATGCCTCTAAAGTCCCCAAAGTGTGCTCCGCTCTAGATTTTTATATTTTCTTCACTTTAAACCACCCATTTTCCACCTTTTCAACCTTAAAATAAAATAACACTAACAAAGCAATTAAACTACCATTTTACTCGGAAATTTTGCAATAAATAGAGTTTAAAACATATAAATTGGATATGTAAACATATCCATCAAATACCCCCAAACCTATCTTTTGCTCATCTCTGAGTAAAATAAAACACAAATATAATAAAAACTACCTCAAAATTCTAAAACTAAGATGACCAAGCAAAGCAAATAAAAACATATTTTTGGGTGCTATTCACAATGTAAAAAGTTTGTCACCTTCGGTCTCAAAATTCTTTTCAAAATTGCAATCAAACATGTGTCATCATAAACATAAACTTACCATTGCACTAACACATACCAATTATGATTATTTTCGCCGTGAAGAGATGTGAGGGGGATCATTGCCAACAAAATAAGATATTTTATGGGTTCACTAAAGAAATATCCTAAATCAAGAATGATGATTCAAAAAGCATAGAAGGGTTTTCATAAGCACTTTCACACAATTGTCAACCCGCTTAAACCATATTGAAAACATGGCTTAGGAAGTTATCTAGTTTACATTAGAACCTCACTACACGTAAGCTTTCCACTCAAAATGTAGCTTCACCATCTTCCTTTCATGGCCATTCAAACTTTGACAAATTAAGGGGAAAGTTAAACAAATAAGCACAAATTAGTGTCTTCATAGGTACAAGAAAGTTAACTCAATCTTGGAGTAGGAATCGGTACCAAGGATTTCATGATTCAATACTTGACATTTATTTGTGCTTTGATCCTTGCCATTCCATGACTCTTCTTTACGAAGACACTTTTTTTTTTGAATGTATATTACATACAAGATACTTGCCCCTTTTCAACATTACATTCCCCATTTTCCTAAGTTGACCACTTAAGCCAAGCCCAATATCTCATAAACTATTGACTTGTTATAGACAATTTTGCAATCATGTTCTAGCTACCCCGGATATTTAAAGTAAACCCATAACGGTCACTTAAATTGATGACCATGACCCCATGCAAGTAAAGTGTTGTGATGAAAAGAAAAGCAAAGTTGGTATGTTCTAATGCAACTCTACTTTTATAACTATGATGACACATAAGATGTGAGAACCAAAAACAAACTAATCACAAAATCACAAACCATGGGTGGCAACCCAACTATAAAGTGAGCAACACAATTTTCAAATAATTTTTTTTCTTGACCACACCAAAGGTTGCCTACATCCCCAAAACAATGAGCGGACTACTCATTGAAATAGGCTCAAGTCACCGTAGTTCAAATACTTCCCCTCAACAAATGAGAGGAAGACACAATTTGACTCGAAATAATTTTTTTTTAATTAGATAAATATACTACCAAATATACCATCCTTTAAGAAAAAGACTAATGATTAATGATTATGATAAAAATGTTCGTATCAGCCCAAATCCACCGACAAGTTGTATCCTGCATGATTGAATAGCCTGAAAAGATGAACACACACGTAAACTAAGCCGGGGCTTCACCGGCGAAGGTCCTACGGCATGAGAGTAAGTTTTTGTGTTTAGAAAGAGAAATCAGTTGACAATAGTTTAGAGTCAAAAGATTTATTACCAAAATAATGAGAATTATGACTTGTATTTATAGACATAGTATTATATAATCCATGTTGGATAGGAATACGTGTGAGATAAGGTTATAAGCATAGGAGTATTATAACTGTTCACAATCCTTATTTGAGTAGGATTAGATAATAGTAATCATCATGTACTCTAGAGATGCCCAGCCGGTTCAGATCGGCGGTTCCGATTCTGAATAGGCGGTTCACAAAACCGTCCGGGAAAGTTTCTCGAGAAATTGGGTTTACTAAGAAGCCTTGAAATGATATTGCCATGAAAGCGAAAATGAAATCGGCTAGTAGCATGAGAAAGGAGGTGATCTTAGTGGGAGATTTGATTAGGTTGAGGATGTTTTGGTACAAAAGAGCCAAAAAGGCTAAGGTGTATGTAAAGGCAAAAATACGGTGGAACCACTAGCGGCGCACGGGGGTTTTAGTATGGAGAGTTGTCGGACTTGGTGGTGGTTTCACGGTGGTGCTCATGTTAGTTTTGGTGGAGCCACCCATTTTCCGGCAGGGCTTAAGTGAAGATAAAGGAGGAGTCAACTCTTAAAGAGTCTTTTTAAAAATACTAAATGTAATGGGGAATCTTCAATAATGCTTTCAAGCGGTTGAAGTTTATATATCTCAACTTTAATGAAGTGAATGATTGAAGGTGGGCGGACCCCCGATCGGCCCAAAGCAAACTTTGAGCCTTTGTGATGCAAACGGAAGGATAGAGTTAATGACCGAACGATAAACAAGAAACAATAATTGAAAGCCTAAGGTTTTTCTTTTCTATTTCATATAATCAAAGTCTAATTTTCTCAAAACTTAAAAGAAAACCCTAATAAAACCGTAATACAACTTTCAAAGAAAAGACCAAAATCCTAACTTAATAATTCAATAAAACCCTTAAAGCCCATACAACACTTAAAGCCCAATGACTGTTTCTGCCCAGCGCCGTTTCCTGACTGCTTCGCAATGCACGACCGAGGCACCAATCTTGCACGGCCGCATCCTTGCTCTGCACGGCTGAGGCCTTCCTCTTGCACGGCCGAGCTGCTCCTGCTTCCTCAATTCTGCCGAAATCTACCTTGTCTCGATCTGCATCATCCTCCCCTCCTTTGAAAAGACTCGACCCCGAGTCAATATCCTCGATAGGAGCATCACGATAATCTGAATTCCATCTTCAAAAGGATACTTCAATAATTTGCTTTACTCTGGTCAGCCGCAATCTCATCAGGAAACAACTTCGCGAGTTCGGTTATTGTAGCATCAATAATTTCTGAGTCGCTTTGTGAGATCCATTCTTCAGCATGTGCAAAAACCAATTCCAACATGGACTTATTTGGATTATAATATTCCTTACATGTTACTAACATGTCAGCATAAACACTGAGAAGAGGGCTTCTACTGAAGAGTAGATGATCATATGTGTTCTTCAATTTTTGGTCGAACCAAACAGATGATTCAACGTCATAAACAGGATTGGATGTCATCACTTGAAAAATTTCACAATGACACTCATCAAATATAGGAGTTTTTGACCAATCAACAAGATCTTCTTGATTTGAAGATTCGGAAAAAAAAAACCAACATTATCAATCCAAGAATCAATGAAATCATCAGGATTTGCTTTACCTTCGAACTCCGAAATTTCGATCCTCACGTCGACATTCCTAGAAGGGTCAGTCGCATACCTGTCATGAAGTCCATGATTTTGGGCAAAGGAATCCATCCCCTCTTGATACTTCATATCCTCGGCTGGAATAACCGGATCTGAACCCATCTTCGCTGGAAGCTCCACGCGATCCTTGTGGTTCCGGAGTATTTGAATATGTCTTTGTATTTCGTCTATCTCGATATCACGCAGGTTTCGTTTGCGATGATGGTCATCTTCTTGGGGCTCCGCTGCATGGCCACTCCCTCAACCACATCGTCCCCCATGACCAACGCATCCTCGTTTAGCCATTGATATTTGAACCGGAGCAAGAAACAATAATTGAAAGCCTAATCTTTTTCTTTTCTATTTCATATAATCAAAGTCTAATTTTCTTAAAACCTAACACAACTATAAATACTAAAAGAAAACCCTAATACAACTTTCAAAGAAAATACCAAAATATCCTAACTTAATAATTCAATAAAACCCTAAAAACCCATAAAACATTTAAATCCCAATGACTGTTTCTGCCCTGCGCCATTTCCTGACTGCTCCGCAATGCACGGCCAAGGCACCAATCTTGCACGGCCGCATCATTGCTCTGCACGGCCGAGGCCTTCCTCTTGCACGGCCGAGGCCTTCCTCTTGCACGGCCGAGCTGCTCCTGCTTCCTCAATTCTGCCGAAATCTGCCTTGTCTTGATCTACATCATCCTCCCATCCTTTGAAAAGACTCAACCCCGAGTCAATATCCCCGATAGGAGCATCACGACAACTCGAAAATTCCGAAACACCGAAGGTTGCAGAGACATTGGAATGTTTTAAACACATCTTCAAGATGAACTCCATCTTCAAAAGGATACTTAAATATCTTTTCTTTACTCTGGTCAGCCGCAATCTCATCAGAAAACAACTTCGCGAGTTCGGTCATTGTAGCATTAATAAATTCTGAGTCGCTTTGTGAGATCCATTCTTCAGCAGGTGCGAAAACCAATTCCAACATGGACTTATTTGGATCATAATATTCCTTAGATGTTATTGACATGTCAACATAAACACTGAGAAGAGGGCTTCTGCTGAAGAGTAGATGATCATATGTGTTCTTCAATTTTCGGTTGAACCAAACAGATGATTCAACGTCATAAACAGGATTGGATGTCATCACTTGAATGAATGCTTACAAACAATACTCAATACTCAATATGAAGCAGCAAGTCAGCAACATGGCAGCCAGTACACCAAATGAATGCTTACAAACAATACACAGTACCAATTCAAAACCAGTCATGCACAATAACTCATTAATTTCTGCTAAACCATACACAATAAAATTAACAAGTTGTTTATATTGACATTTGATTAACCTTATGGATGGGTTTTACGCAACTCTCTCCAATTAGTTATTCTTAACAAGTTCAATTCTAGATGGAAAGACTGTCTCATTTATAGTTTCATAGTTTAAACTGCCACAGGGGAATAACCTGCTTATTATACAGTATAATTTTGTTGCATTGAATGTTTATGTGAAAAGTTAGGAACCTAATAATGTGCCACAATATGTCCTTGAGATTCAAATTTGTTTTGGGTTCTTCACAACCTTCAGGAACTAGTGAAAGCAAAGAAATGTTGAACTCTACTGGGAGTTTCTCTTTGTTTTTCAAAAATAAATTCAGATACAACAACATCAACATAGTACCAGTGACAGCAACAACAACAACATCAACAGCAACAACAACAACAGTAACAGCAACAATAACAACAACAACAGCAACAGCAACAACAGATCACACCACCAAGAACAAAAAAACTCAGAAATTAAAAGTAAATCAGAAAAGGGGGAAGAAATGTATACCTGATTCGTTATTGATCGAAGAAATCACGGTCGCTATGCAGGTCACCGACGGCATCGCAAATTGCCCTAGAGGAGAGAGAGAGAGAGTGAGTGAGAGAGAGAAAGAAATCGAACAAGAGGTTTCAATAACCCACCACCAAGAACAACAAAACCCAAAAATTAAAAGTAAATAAAAAAAGGGGAAAGAAATGTATACATGCTGATTCGTTGTTGATCGAAGAAAACACGGTCGCTATGGTCACCGGCGGCGTAGGACCTAGAGGAGAGAGAGAGAGAGAGAGAGAGAGAAATGGTTTTTGCGCGAAACTGAGAGTGAGAAATTTTGGGTTCCCGGTATTTATTGATATTTACGGCGGATATTATACACCGCCGTAAATATTATGCACTATTTACGGCGGACGCATGTCAACCGCCGAATATAATTAACTATTTACGGCGGCTACTTATATACCGCCGTATATAACTTAAATCTCATATACGTAGACGTCAAATGTACGTATATAACGTATTTACGACGGCTCGAGCTGCCGTATATAACAAATATATACGGCGGTTGTGTATACCGCCGTATATATTATTTATATACGGCGGACGCGTATCATCCGCGGTATATAACTAATATATACGGCGGACGCGTATCACCCGCCGTAAATGAGTGCCGTAAATAACCAACTTTCTTGTAGTGATATCGACATGCAATTAACAAGCTACTATAATATAGATATTATTGGCGTAGTAGTTGGGGTTTCAAGTTTTGGAGATAGAAAGACAATTGACTTCAATTTGAAAATGTGCAAGGTTGACTTAATGGATATAAGGTATATCGATAATAATTTCAATGTAAATATATATACTTAAAATTGTAGTCTTACATTAGTGTTTTCTACGGGGGACAATCGAATCAGGCTCACTATTTGGAATCAACAGGCTAAGCAGCTTAGCAAATACGGGAGTTTGAGCGCTATGCATATGGGCAATAAAGTTTGGATAGTAACTTCTACAATAATTTCTAAGTATGCAGGTAAACAATTTATAGTTATTTGTAATTGTGTCAAAAAAATTATAACTTTAATATCAATTATAGAATAAGTTTTTCTCATAACCAGGTCAAATTGTTGCATCAAGTAGTAGTGCAACACAATTCTTTTCAGATTTGGAAATTTCAGAAGTTCACCAATTTCAAACAGCGTAAGTTAGTTAAACTATATATATGCAAAGTTGTTGTGATATCTGTCACGAATTTACTAAGCAAGTTGTAAATGTCTTTTCAAATGTATAGATTGCAAGGAAAAGAATTAGATCAAGTTGTAGAGGAAATACAACTATTTTCATCTTCAATAACAAGATCAGAATATGACAAGCATAAGAAAAAGGTCGAGGACATGAGATTTATTTTAGATGGATGAGAAAATTTGGTACAAGTTGTATCCTAATTTTTTTTTTTTGTAAAGTGATATGTGTAAGGAACTAAATATTTAAATTTCATGATCTATAGCCAACTACAATGTATGTGTATGCATCAATATCTCAAATCAATGAAGAAAATGGGTGGGAATACAATTCATGTTCAAAAGGATGTTGCAAAAGGAAGTTGCAAATAGATGGTAGTAAACTTATTTGTCACAAATGCAATTTGCCCATTGAATTTCCTTCAAGTCAGGTAATATACTTAAATTTTATAACCTTTAATTTACGATATAGTGTAATTACGATTCGTGACATCTTAATTTGGAAAATTATATTTGAAAGGTATCAAGTAGAAGTAGAACTCAAAGACTCGACCGGAAAGTTATCATGTGTTTTATTTGATAGAGAAGTTGAGAAATTGATTCATGACAAAGCAAGTGAGCTTGAACAAGCAATGGTTGAGGTAAAATCATCATATGTACAACAAACTTATTTTCTTTTAAAAATTAGTTCCTAACAAGTCTTTGCATTTTTATATAGGAAGAAATGGATTATCCAATACCATCATTGTTGAAAATGATATTAGGCAAGTCTCTGGTCTTTCAACTAAAGTTTAATGACTACAACCGCGGAACTCATAAAGAGAATTTTACGGTGCATCGATTTTTTACAGAGACAGACATTATTGACGAAGAAACTGAAAAGGTAATCTAATAACTGATGTATAACTTCTAGAAAATTTATAATGACTTTGAAATATTTCATTAATCTATATTCTTAAAAACAGGAAACACATTCGGCTTTGGCGACAACATCAGGAAGTGAGAAGAAAAGGGCAAATGAAAACGGGTACTTGAAACAAAGGATTGTATCTTTGTAATTGGTTGATATTTATTTTTAATGTTTTATAATATTTATTATTTTCTGCAGTCATTCAATACATGATGGCGTAGACATATCTACAATTGAAAATGGGACAGTGAAGAGTTCGTCAAATGACAGAGTGAAGAGTTCATCTGGAAAGAAGACAAAAAAAGCCTAGAAAATTAGGTGTCATTTTAAATTTGGTCTTTAGTACATGTTATGGGTTTCTTTTAAGCACAATCAAAGTTCTATTTTAGTTTTTGCTGAAAAGTAGTTAAATACTTCACTTGGTTTCTTGGTTCATGTTAAGAGTTTCATTATAGTGCAATGAAATTTAAATTTCAAGTGTTTAAGTAAATATGATAATTGTATTATTGACATGCATTTTTGTATGCTTTAAATTATGTTTTAATTTACAGACTAAAAGTCAGTAATGCACATTATCACATAAGAAATAGAATATTTTAGCTCCTTTCTTTGAGTTTAAATAGAATATTAAAAAATGAGTGATTTTTATTGAAAATAATATAGTGAAAGGGATCAACATTATGTGCTCTAAATTATGTTTTAGTTTAGTAATTAAATTTAGTTTAGTAATTAAAAGTCAGACATGCACATAAAACGAAAGAAACAACAATACTTTAGATCCATACTTTAACTTTAATGGGTATAAAAACTGAGTGAATTTTTATAAAAAAAAAACTATAAACGAAAGGGATCAACAAATTAAAATTTTTAAAGTTAATAAATGGTTGAAATATTTTAAGAAAAATTAATAAAAATAAACAGAAACTTTAACTCACCTTAAACCGACAATCCATTCAACGTGGTCAATCTAAAGACCTCAATCTCATATGCATCCGACAATCTCATAGTTGACTCCAATGGTAGGTTGAAATCTCTTATAGAGCTTGCTCCATTACCTAACAGTATTCCAACAGCAAGTAATATAAACTTAACACTTTTGAATACTGAAAACTTAATATTAAAAAGCTGAATTTGTATAGTCATAATATAAAACTAGTATAACACCCGTGCGTTAAACGCACGACCAACAAACTGTGAGAAATAACGAAATAAAAAAAGTTGCTAACAATGTCATTAAAAATATTTAAAATGAAATTAACAATAACAACTACAAATTCATGAAATTTTCTTTGTAAACAACATTTGTTGTTTCATGATGGAAATTGATAAAGTTTTCTTTTATTGCTTGTCTCGAGAATATTCCACGAATAAATAACCATCTCAAGTTTATCAATGAAATATTTAAAATTTTCTTTTCTTTGTAAACAACATTTGAGTTTGAAGTAAGTTTTTTTCTTATGATCATGCCTAGTACAGTTTGTGATCTATATCAGCTAATTATCAGGCTTCTTATAACCAACTAACATACTATGTGGTTGAAGTATAGGAGACAATTGGAGCTCTTCATACTATCTCACATGGGAAGCACATTTTTCACCCCTAAGAGCGCACAATTAAGCTACAAAAGATAATACCTTTACAAGACACTTGTGTTATGGAAAGTAACATTCTCGTATTACTATAAGTACAACATAAAAACATCGGCTACGCACAACTATGGTTTCAAAATCTCACAGAGAAGCATTAACAATACGAGTACAAGTTAATAAATGCTAAATCCAAATAAAACAGCCAGAATGCTCAAAAACACCAAGATCAGGCTGGAAATGTATTTAAAAAGTTCTACCTGCCAAAATCCCAGATAGCACATCAAAAGAAAAGTTTTTTGAAACATCCAATGGTTCTCTACAAGAAGGTGAAGGCCAAAGATCAGGATATCCAGCCCCCCTGCACAAAAAAACAGATCGGTTTGGTTGAAACTTGAAACTTTGTAATTCGAGACTTAGTTTTAAATACTAATGCACCAAGAGATTATCCTGAGCAGTTTCCTTGACTTGGTGTTTTTTTCTCCAATTACAGTTCATTTGCATTGATTGGTCAGCCCCTCCAAATGTTACTAACTTAATTGAAGAGTTCAATGCCTCCTTGTGATTTATGTGCCCTACTCTTGAACAAGCAGTTGTAGGCATCAATGTTATGGAGTAGCAGGACAGACAAAGACATCAAAGAATCTGTTTCCCGAATCTTCGATGTTAATGAAAATGAGGAAGATACTAAAAGATTACACAAGGTTAGATTGTGAACCGCAGTTATCTGATTCCTTCTTATTAATTATTGACCAATGACAATACATCAAATTTAAATTAATGAAAGAAAGCATGAAACATGGTGGCAATATCAATTCTAGTAGTGAGCACATAATCATCTGCTAACGCGAGTAAACAACAGTGACTATGATCCCCGTGTATCCACACAAACTATCAAATAAAATGATTTAGCGATGTTGAATCAACTTCAGCTCATCTATGGTTTGTAAAACATATTCCTCTTTGACAATATATGTTTATTGTAACGAAAGCGTTACTGATAACTTTTTTAAAGCAGACATAATCCCTGTGGACTTTCATATTCAACGGCATATACTGAGAAAGAGTGAAAATAGAAACGAAGCCCCAAAACTTTTGATCCAAATCCTTGAGAACTATAAACTTTTTTCAATCAAGTTAATTGTCAATATCCAGTTGGTAATTTGTAGTTTTTGTTTGATAATCAAAATAAATCAATGTTTTTCATTAAGCTGTTGTGGTACATGTCACGTTTCAATAAACTTGTGTTCATAAGTAGATTGCTTGATATGCATCGTGTGCATCATTTCCATAAATTTGTATGCAAGAGCATTCAGAACCTTAATGAGTAAGAATTAAAACATAAAACTGAATATTAAAATTTAAAAGCGAGAAGAGTATAATATAGATTTGGGCTGTGTAAAAGTTCTTTACCATGATTCTGCATGACCAGGAACATCTATTTCTGCCATGACATTAATACCTGTCATAAATGATCAAACATCATTGACAAAATGAACCACAATTAATCAAAACTTGAACTCACATCAAGTATAACTTACAATCATACTTGAAAAGAGACAGTTATTTTAAGATATGTGAGCAAAACTATTGTGAGTCTAAAATAGAATGGGTGCCACAAACCTAATAGAGTGCTAACTTCTACTCTGATAGCCTATCTTACCCGGACTCGGCAAAAAGGATAGGAGCAGGTACATATTCCAAGGATCGCGTTTGGTATTTTTCTGATTCAAATAAATAAGAGTTTTAAAATGAGGGCTCAAGTGTTGTGAACGTATTCCATAGAAAATAAATAGGAATATTAGAACACATGTGGTAAAAATGTGTGCCTAAGCAAATTTTGGAGGGTCCAGGTAACAAAGCTGACAACACAAGGGAAAAGAAAAGGGGAAGAGACCTGAATCCAAAACCTTCCCAAACTAAAGCTCTCATACCATGCTAATTGTTAAGGAACCAAATCATCTAAATACTTATTTTGTTAGGGGAGGCCTAACAATATTTTCAAGCCTTAACGACGCATGCTTGGATATGTCTCTTCATGTCATGAGAATAGAAATAAAAGGGAGACAGCCAGAAAAATGGTTTGCATAAGAAAACATGAAAATTAAGACAATCTATTCTACTGAAGTCTCACGAATACTGAAAATGACATGAAAGAACAAGGCTTCAATTTTACTCTCATAAGTGAGAAAAACACATGCGTCATATTTGAGATATGCAAAAGCACCCAATGTTTCAACTTTCAAGCATAATTTACATTACTTAAAGAATGCATGTAACTTGAGAATGTCCAACATCTATTTATAGAAATTTGTGGGACGGAGGGTGTAATAAAGCTCAAATTTCGTGCATATAATATATGTACATCTGCAAAACTACCACGCTGAAGATGTGCAGTAGAGCCCGAAGAAATTTGCAAAGAGATACTCATTTAAAAGCCATAAATCAGATAGCACAAAGATCATTGGAAACTTTAAATCATCTTGTTAGATTTCTATAATTAATAATTGGCAATCAAAATTGTTAGGACCTAACTTTGATCAATGTCTCAGTTAGTTGGTTTTGATAAAGGAATATATATATAGAACAGGGTTTATATCAAAAGAGGAAATCTGTTATATTCATCTTTCAGTTTATCTGACAGCTATGAGTATGACAGTTATGATTCTATCGTATACATTGGTTACATTCAATCAATAAACATGAATCATATTCCCTATCTTAACTATCAAGATCATCAAGTGCATCTCAGTCCTTTTTAGAGAACATCTCTGATAGCTAAGCCTTGTATGATCTGACAGCTATGACTTCATTCCTCTGATAGCCATCACTTTGTCTCAATCTCTGCTACCACAATCTCAACCAAAGTGGAACACGGATCTTCACATTTGTCAAGTTCACCATTGAAGACCAATGAAGACCACCGAAGACCTTACGGAAGCTCTCGGTTCAAGCCACGGCTCAAGCCGGCTCATGAAGACCGCAAGTGGACAAGTGGGGCAAAGACCAGTCAAGGCTCATTAATGTAGCTGCAATAGTCATATTCCAACGGCTACATTGAAGGGTATAAATAGAGGAGTTCATCCTCTACACAAACCACTCTTGAAAAATACTCTTTTTCACAGTCCAAAACCTTTCCCTTGCACCCACACACACCTCCTGTAATCCACACACACACTCATCAATCCCTACCCTTTAAACCCTGTTCCAAACCAAAACCCTTACCCCAAAACCTCTACTTCAACAACAAACAACCCTAGTGTGTTAATTCACAAATTCCAAAATCCTAAGACTGTACTTTAGGTGTAGAATTAGTTTGTAAACACTCAAGACTCGTACTTTGAGTGTATTATTTGTTTTGTAAAATCTTGAGGCTGTACTTGAAGTTGTAAAAACACTTAAGACTGTACTTTAAGTGTATCCCTAGTTGACTGTACTAATTAGGAAGAGGAAGTTCAAGGAACTTGCCTAAATCAATCATTTGTAATTTTTGTTGATTAAAGATTATAATAAAATTGATCTCACTTGTCAAGATTGACAGTGGGGGTGGATGTAGGAGGAGTGATCTCTGAACCACATTAAATTCTCTGTGTTATTACATTTCTGCAATCACACTCACACACTTGCATTATTTCTTTGTGTTCTTTGTCCTATCATTACTTCAAGCTTCTCTTATTCCATTGCACAATTCAACAATCATCGACAGCTAAGCCAAACCATAGGTGTCGATCATCTCGTATATCAACAAAGGGCCTTTCAATTGGTATCGAGCTTGTCTTCACATTCAAAAGTCTAACAACTTGTGAAGGATCCTCTTCAAACCCACCATGCCTCAACCAAGGAGAAATAATGAGAAAGACATCCCACACATTGATATTTGTGGATCTTTTGAGATCTATGCTTCAAAAATAAAAACATACCTTGATGCAAACGGTATATGGGCTGGTATGTTCTAGAGAATGAAGTGTCCTACCCAACTCAAATCTGTATTGATGGAGGACCTAGTAAGACCAAATCCCCGAAACATGGTACGAGATCGAGAAACAATTGATCGGTGCAAACTTAAAGGTCAAAAACATTCTTCAAAAGAGTGTAAATGACTCACTAGCACAAGAAATTGCTAAGGAACCAAATGCCAGATCAGCATGGGCTCTCATTCAAACAAAGTTCACTAGTGTCAGGGCATAAAATTTGTACAACTTGCTTAGGCAATTAGACAACTTCAAGTTCTATCCTGGAGAAAAGGTGAGTGCTGCTCAACCAAGGTTTGAAAACCTTGTTAGATCTATTGCTGACCATGGAAAAACCTTTGAACAACAAGATCTCTGCCTCAAGATATATTCTAATCTCCCACAAGAATATGAAAAAGTAGCTTTACCTATTAGAGAAGGATCTGAATGGAGCACAATGATAGTTGAACAGTATTTTGGAAAGCTTGAAGCTTATGAACTGGAAGGTATGATAAAAATTCAACCAGTTCCTACCATTTCACAAACTTTAGCCTTAACTGCTCAAGAAACTGTCCACAAACCAATCACTCATCAAGACATTGAGACCATTGTCAACAATGCTCTTTAAAAGATAAACATCGGCTCCAAACCCGTCGAAACAGATCTCTCAAGAAGACATTCCAAGTCTCATATCCATGGTGTCGAAATGCCATGAAATTTCAAAAGAAATCTTTTGACAAAAATACAATCCTTCCACATCTAATTCCCAACAAGACGGACTACAAGAAGACAATTGATTGCTTCATTTGTGGAAAGCAAGGACATTACTCATCCGATTGTCTGAACTAAGGAAACCTAGGGACAATCGGGCGGCTAAGAAGATGACCTACTCAAAAGAGATCATTCACGGTTCAAGTGCAGCTAGCTTCAATTGCTACAAAAATAAACATGACAAAAACAAGGAGCAAGTTATGATAGGCGACTCATCAAAATTCGGTGATGAAGAGTATGTGTCAAGTGATGATTCGACAATGAAGGAGAAGAAGCCATGCTATGCCTTATGGTGAAGATGAGGAAGAATCGACAATGAGGAAGAAATGGAAGCACTTGTTCTGCAGGATGAACTAAAAGAGGTACATGATTTTAACTCCTTAAATATTGATGGTTTCAAACAATTAGTTTGCACTCTTTTAATTCAAACCAAAAAACAAAAAACTAGCTTTGCTTCATTTGGTCAATGAGAACCTTTCCCAATCCTCAACCATTGACACCCTTACAAAAACCAATTCTGAGCTTGAGAAAGCATGTCAAGGGCTAAGAGATCAATGCATCATGCTTGAAAAACAAAACATGGATCTGACAGCTGAGACATCAAGTAATCATGAAAACTGTCAAAAACTCAGTAATCTTGAAAAAGAAAATGATGCTCTTAAAAAGAGAATAGACTCATGGAACATGTCAAGCAAAGCATTATCCCTTTTCACCTACACCCAAAGGCGTCCTAGTGACAAAACAGGGATTGGTGCTGATAATCCAACATCAAAAGTGTACACTCCTCCCACTGGTGAAAGGGCCATTGAAAAAATGGTGCTAGAAAATCTAAGCTTTGGTAGCTATCAAGCTCAAACCTATCCTGTTCAAACCAAAGGAAAATCAAAGGAAATCTTGGGTGGTCCTAGTCAGTCAAAGGAAGGACCAAGTAAAAGTCAAGGAAGCAAGTATATTTGGGTTCAAAAAGGAGCCAATATACGGGAAAGAAGTCAAGTTGCAAGAATGTGCTAGTCGGTCAAGTCTGTCGGGACGACGAGGTTGACAGCGACGGCAAGGCATGACAGACGGCCAAGGCTGACAGACAACCAAAATCTTCCAAACAACAAAGAACCCCAAGGCAACAAAGATTCTATAACAAACATAGATACACCAAACAACAAAAACCTCAATGGCAATACTCAAATGGTAGAAGCCATGCAAGTCAAAATGACTCTCCCAGATCATCCTCTTCAAATAGCTTTCAGTTTCAACCCCAATACAACAATCCAAACCACTTCTTCAATCCATCCCAATCCACTGTCCTTACACCTTACATGATGCAAATCATATCATATTATCATACCCTAAACCAGTTCTTCAACAAGGGACCAATGAACAAATCTAGGGTTCCAAAGAAAAACTAATCCTTTGGACCCCGAAAAGAATAAAAAGGGTACCATAAAATTTACTTTACATTTTGCGGGTACCTAGGAAAGGACTTTGGTATTTAGATAGTGGTTGTAGTAGACATATGACCTTCAATAAAGACTGGTTGCAACAATATTCCCTAAAAATGGTCCAAATGTAACCTTTGGTGACAATTCCCAAGCTAAGGTCAAAGGATCGGAAATCTTATTACAAAAGATATCATTTTTACAAATGTGTCTTATGTAGAGGGTCTCAAACACAATTTGATCGGCATTAGTCAAATTTGTGATAAGGGATATCATGTTGTTTGCACTAAGGATAAATGCGTTTGTTAAAGATAAAAGCAATAAAGTCATTATTTGGTTCGAAAAGGAAATCTCTATTGCTTAAACTTAGAGATTGTGGAGTCCTCAAATGCTCACTGCCCTCTGTCTTTTAGTCAATCTGATATGTCATGGCTTTGGCACAAAAGATTGGCTCACCTTAACCATAAAACCATCTCCAAGCTTGCCAATTCAAATCTAGTCAGAGGTCTTCCAAGGATCCCATTCAAGAAGGACAAACTTTGCAAAGCATGCCAATGTGGGAAGCAAAAGAGATCTTCATTCAAGCCCAAGACCAGATTGGACACCTCAAGACCCATTGAACTACTCCATATGGATCTCTTTGGACCCACAAGGACTAGATCTTTAGGAGGAAAGAGATACTCCCTTGTTGTGGTTGATGACTACATCAGATTTACTTGGATCATTCTTCTTGAATCCAAATGTGACACCCTTAGCTTTCTGACAAAGCTGTTCAATAAAATTCAAAATCAAAAAGGGACATCCATTGTCAAGATCAGATCTGATCATGGTAAAGAATTTGAGAACACAGGAGTAGAAGAGTATTGTGATTCAAAAGGTATTGATCACAATTTTTCAGCCCCAAGAACACCCCAACAAAATGGTGTTCTTTGAAAGGAAGAACAGAACAATACGTGAGCGGCAAGAACAATCTTTGTCGAACACAATCTCCCAAAATACTTTTGGGGTGAAGGCTGTCACTCTGCTTTGTGTATGTTCAAAATAAAACTCTAATCAACAAATTCCATAAGAAGACTCCATATGAACTATGGAATGACAAAGTTCCTACCATTTCCTACTTTCACAGTTTTGGAAGTAGATGCTTCATTCACAACAATGGCAAAAACAATTTGGACAAATTTGACTCCAAATGTGATGAAGGAATCTTTCTTGGATACTCTAACACAAGCAAAGCTTATAGAGTTTACAACAAAAGAAGACTTGTTGTGGAAGAATCAATTCATGTTGACTTTGATGAAAACAATGATCAAAGTGTAACTGAATTGTGTGATTTTGATGAAGGTTTGGGAAACCTTGATAATCTCCCTGAAGCATCTCCCATTCTTGATTCAACTGTTCTCCATCATGAACAAGATTCATCAAATCTTCCATGCATGGTTCCAAGAAATTCATCTGACAGCTATCCTGTGCCAGACAGCCATGACCAATCCCACTCCCATCATCAACCAATCCAGCCAACCAAGTTAACAGCAATCACTCCCACTACCAATCCAAATGATGAGGAAGAGAATACTCAAAAGAATAGTCATCCCTTGACTGACATCTCCCAAACTTCTTCCTTAGCTGACAGCCAACCCCTGACAGCCATCCAAATTCATCATGTAATCCATCCACTAGCCATCTTCCATCTCCATCCAATAATCCTCTTTCTCCTCCCAAAACCAATGATGAATCCACCATTACTCACATCATTCCACCCAATAAAGACCTTTACATCAGTCTTCAAATTGATAAAACCCCAGTTCCAGACAACATCCCTTTTCTCATGAGTGCATTCATATCCCAAGTGGAACCAAAGAAAATAAATGAAGCACTCCAAGAATCTTTGTGGATAGAAGCCATGGAAGAAGAACTAGAGCGGTTTGAAAGGAACAAAGTGTGGCAACTTGTTCCTAAACCAAGAAACCAAGCTGTCATTGGAACAAGATGGGTCTTTAGAAATAAGATGAATGAAGAAGGTGTTGTTATAAGAAACAAAGCTAGGCTGGTTGCTCAAGGATACGTACAAGAAGAAGGTATTGACTATGATGAGACTTTTGCACTGTTGCAAGACTTGAAGCTATTAGGCTATTCCTTGCCTATGCTTCATTCAAGAAGATGAAAGTATTCCAAATGGATGTCAAGAGTGCATTTCTGAATGGAGTCTTAAATGAAAAGGTTTTGTATCTCAACCCCTGGTTTTGAGCACCCAAAGTTCCCTGATCATGTGTACAAATTGGACAAAGCATTGTATGGGCTTAAGCAAGCACCAAGAGCTTGGTATGATACTCTATCTAGATATCTCCTTGGCAAAGGATTTACCAAGGGCCATATTGATAACACTTTGTTTATCAAGAAATATGGAGATGATCGGTTGCTCATCCAAGTCTATGTTGATGACATCATTTTTGGATCATCAAATGAGGACTTGTGCTGAATTTGGAGATATTATGAAAGACCGGTTTGAAATGAGTATGATTGGTGAGCTTACTTTCTTCTTGGGTCTTCAAGTCAAGCAAATGAAGGAAGGAATCTTCATTAACCAAGCTAAATACACAAGGGATATGATCAAGAAGTTTGACATGCAAACTGCTTCCCCTGCCAAAACACCCTTGTCAACCACAACCAAACTCCATGCTTGATCTAGATGGTCAAAGTGTAAATCCAACACTTTACGAAGCTACATTGGATCTCTTCTTTATGTAACAACTTCAAGACTGACATTATGTTTAGTGTCTGTCTTTGTGCTAGATTTCAAGCTAATCCCAAGGAATCTCATCTCTCTATTTGTCAAGAGAATTCTAAGATATCTCAAAGGAACCCACGATTTTGGCTTGTGGTATCCCACTGAATCCCCATTCTCTCTAATTGGATTCAGCGACTACGACTATCTTTGGATGCAATCTAGATAGAAAATCCACAAGTGGTGGATGCCGGTTTATTGGCTCAAGAATCATTTCATGGTCAAGCAAAAAGCAAACCTCGGTAGCCACTTCAGCAGTGGTGAGTATATTCTTTGCAGGCTTGTGTTGTTCTCAAATTCTCTATCTTAAAAGTCAACTTCAAGACTTTGGAATTGAATTATCCAACATTCCCATCTTACGTGACAACTCAAGCACTATTGCCATGACAGAAAACCCTGTCCAACACTCAAAAACAAAGCATATTGAAGTAAGACATCACTTCATCAGAGACCATGTTGAAAAAGGGAATATCAACCTTGCAAAAGTTTATGCGAGGATAATGTCTACGATATTCTTACTAAGGCAATGGATGAAAAGAGATTTGAGATGTTAAGAGCCATGCTTGGAATGATAAATATGCCAAAATAAAGAGTTGTACTTCATAAATAAAGGAGGCTTACATAATTCGGGGCAATCTTTGTCACAATGGAGCCAGGCAGCTATTCCCTAAAATACATCTCTGATAGCTATCCAACGATAGCTATCCATACAAAAGTCATGAAAAACAAAAACATAAACAAAAACATGAAACAAACCATGAAATCCCTCTCTCTTTCATCCTCATTCTCTCACCAAAAACTTCCTTGAAACCAAACAATCTCGAGATCCGGCTCTCCTCTTCAAATCTTCACCTTAGGCATCGAGACATTCTTGGGGAATGTCACTATTTCTCTAGATCCTCCTCCAGCACTCATTCCTTCACACCTTGCCTCCTGTGTAGATTGCAAGGTCTGGTGATACCTTTGCAACCATATTGGGTGCCTCTCCAGGAAGGGATCAATTGAAGTGACAGAATATTGAAGTGAAGGACTTGCTCTCCTTGGCCACCATTCTTCAACTGCATCATATGGTTGAAGCAATCCTTCCATTGGTGTCACAAAGCTAAATTCTCCAGAATAAGACCCATTTCCAGCAACTACAAGTGGTTGGCTAGCTCTTGACTCTTCTCTCTCTACTGCAGGAACTCTGGCAGGGCTAAAACAACCAATAACCTGGTTGAATAGGTATGAGATTGTTGAAGAAGGAGAGACATGCACTCCAGCAAAGTTATCTCCTCTCCCCTCCAACAATCCAACCCCTGGAGAGAGTGAATCCCTACTCACAGGAGTATACAGCTTCTCAGGCTTAACCTTTTTCTTGACAGCTAAGCTCCTTTCCATAGCTGTCTGAGCCCTATCTTGCTTAACCAATTCCCCCAATGTATAAACCCTCTCCACCTTACTTTTTCCCTTACTGGGCTCACCCTGATCAACCTTGATAGTCTTTCCAAAGAGCCTTATTCCCTCTCCCTCTCTACTGTCAATTTTCTCTCTGACAGCTACCTCCTTGACACCATAGTCCTGATCTTCTCTCACTCTCTTGTTCTTACCTCTGTCTCTCACTCCCTCTGAACTTTCAACTACATTGAAGGACTCTCTCTCTATCTCCATTTCATCCCCCCTCAAATCATCCTCACAATTCTTCCCAAAAACCAACTGTTTTGCTGTTTGAGCCATATTTTTGGGATTAAACTTTGAGGAAAATCTACCCATTTGTGTTTGTAAAACAATCTGAATAAATTTCCTCTGAAATTGTCATTGTTTTATAGGCAAGTTTCACCTAGCTATCTCAGACAGCCATCATCATTCAAACTAGACTTAACTGTCAAAGTTTTCTTTCAACAACTAGGTTAAAGCAACTTTTATGTGATTTGATCGTGTTAATTGCTCACAATTGTCACTTCCTTAGCCATCTCTTCACCTGCAAAATTCTTGAAAAAGAGAATGTTCTTCTTGTGCTCTGTGGAAGTTAATGCCTCAACGTGGGGAAGGGCAAAAATCACTGTTCATGTGAACAGTTACTAAACTTTGAAACCCCCAATGCCCATTAAAACCCACTCTCCACTCATTATTTGCCTCTCTCTCTCCTTTCGTAATCACCAAAAACCCCTGTTTCATTAACCCTCTGTTTAAAATTCATCTCTTTTCCTCACTAATCCTTCATCGTATTCCTTCAACCCTAATTCCTTAATCATCAATGGCAGCATCAAAAGCAAACTACCCAGATGCTCACAGTTACTTCATAAAACCTAGCTTCTATGAGTCTGAAGTTGGGATTCTCATCCAAGAACTTCTTGAGGTCAATGAATTGCTTAAATTCATGGGAGAAAGACCTCCTATTTATGAAGAATTGTGCAGAGAGATTTACCTTGTGGGACAGAGGAACAAGGAAAACAATTCAATTACTGCCACCATAGACAATGTGAAGATAACCATTACTCAAGAAATGGTCAGTGAAGTCTATGAGATCCCAAACAAAGGCGTCTTTGTGAAGAACATATGGGATAGAGGGTCAGACAGATTGAAAACTGTGTACGAGAAATTCTTTGGGGTTAAAGTTCATGAGTTTAAGAGTGTACAGGACAAGGTAATGGTGAAAGACAAAGCTGACATTTTCAAATCAACTCTCATGGATGTGGTGAACAAAGCTATTGATGGCAAGCAATCTTCATTTGATCAAATGGGATCAAATGAATGGAAGCAAATGCTGAGCCTATTCACCAAAGACACAAACTGGTGCATTGTTCTTCTTCACAACTTCCAGCTTGCAGTCTCAACCTCCACTCTAAAGTTCAAGAAGCAAGGTGGAAAGATGAACAACTTTAGATTCATGAGTGGAATTCTTGATGTTCTAATTCCTAAACTCAATCCTCCTCTACACAAGAAATGGTTGAAGACTGTGAAGCTGTCAGAGACCAAGTGTTTCAATGACAGAACTTTTGCATTAAAACAAAAGAAGGGAGCTGTGATGAAAGTTTGGAGATGATATAAGTATTAGTAGTTTTATTGAAACACAAGAGAAAGCGCAGCGAAACTAGAAAGAAGATTGAACACTGGAAGGACTTGATAGCATTGGCTACAAGTAGAAGAATAAAGAGGGGTGTGCAATCCAATGTGAAGAAGACTGGATTGTTGAAAAAGACTGTGGTACCTCATAAGGGCAAAGGCAAGGATGTTCAGGTAGCTGACAGTGAAACTACCTTGTCTGACAGCCATGATAAGGCTAATGAAGAAAGAGGTGCCATTGACAGTCATGAGGTTGACACAATGGGTCAAGCTAATGTTGGTGATGATACCATAGACCCTCAAGAGCTTCAGGCAGCCATTAACTTATCCAAAACTGTGCACAAAGGCAAGCAACCTCTGACAGCTATCCCCACCAGGCAGACAGCTACCAGATCCAAGGTACAATCCTCTTTATCCATTCCTTCTAAATCCTTGCCAAAGAAAAGAAAACTTGAAAAGAAAGCTCCCAAGGCCAAGAAAACCAAAATAAATACCCCTTCCCTTTCTCCAAAATCCACTACTGTCAGTCCAAGAATGGACAAGTCATCAACACCTAGCTCAGGTCACCGATAGGCCATTGAAGCCATCCTTAACCTTAAAGAACAATCAGAGAAGCAACCTTTAAGGGGAACAGATGAAAACATCCCCTCTACCCAACTTGAGCAGTTAGCCAAAATCTTAAGAGCCATTGATGCTATTGAGTTGGATGGGAACCACGATCTTGAAAATTTGCTCTCATTTACCTTGATGAGGTTCTTAGTAAAGAGGAAGGCTGTGATAGCCATAGATGAACTCAGGTCTAGGCTTATCAAGAAAAGAAGTGGACCAGGAGAGTCATCTAGTAATCCAAAGGTGACAGCTATGGATGAAGATATCCCAATCATCCCTTCCATTCACGAGATTGAGCTTGTGAATGAACCTACCCCAATGTTGAAATTGATAGGGGAATCGATAAGACATCTGAGGTCATTCAAAGTCTTAAAAAAGTTGGTGTTGAAATTGATCCCAATCTTGTCTCAAAGGGAGAAACAATCCTTAATGCTTGCAAGGGACTTGTGTTTGATGGAACACCAAAAAATGAGGCAGTCCTTATATCCATTCTTGAGCAAATGTTGACCAAGGGAGAAGTCAGGGCAGCTTTGAACCTTCTAAAATCCCAATTTTCTTCTGATCTCCTCAAGCAAAGTCTTGATCATTCATCTGTCTCAATTCCATCTTTTTCAACCCATGCCTCTGCTCCTACCAAGCCAATCTCCCCAATCCCTGAAAATGAATCAGTTGAAGCCTCCCCTCAAAGTCCAATTCTAGCTGGACAAGGTCAAGATGTGTCTGACAGTGATCCCTTGCCCAACAGTCTGACGACCCTCCAAGCCATTCCATTCCTCCAACTCCCAATCAAGCCTACCTTCCCAAAAAGGAACCTTGGATGGTTAGCTGTGGCATTGACTTTTCAATTTCTTCCATCAAAGCAGCAAAATCAAGGTTAGCCAATGTGACTCATTTCCCAGAAATTGCAAACCCCTTTACCTATCCAAAATCATGGGAACTGTCAAGAAATGGTTTGATTATGGTGGCAAGAAATCTTGCAGGATTAGTTTTCTTTGCCTATGAAGAATGGAAAGTGTCAAGGACTTCATCAACCTCTCATTTTGTTCATCAAATCCCTTCATTCCCAAAATTCATCACTCCCAATACACTTATTGATTGGGAAATTCTCTTTAGCCAACTTCTCTCTCCATCACTCAATTCTTGTCTCTTCATGCCAAAAGGCCTAGTTTTCACTTTGTGCATTGAACTTGCCAAATCATTCTTTCTCTCTCTGTTTGAACAGAAGTGTGCCCTTATGCTTTTGATAAGCAAGATTGTCAATATCTTTCCCCCAACCCTTAATCCAGGCATTGAGCCCTATCTTTCACCCTTCATCTCTATTGATCCCATTCTCTTCAACTCTCCCAATGAAAACTCTCATTTCATGAAACTGATCTCTATCCCTGAGATCAAAGAGTTCAGAGCATCCATTGCTGTCAGCCAAAGCAGAGCTCATACTGTTATTGATCTTTCATCAGACTCTGACAGTGATGATGATGATGATGATGATGATCTTTCAAGCCCACATCAAGTCTCTCCCATTATCATTCCATCTTCTACCATTCCCAAACCTCCTCAACAATCCTTTTAAATGTCCCCTATTCCTCAAGCCCCAGTTCATATGTCTCCTGTTCCTCATCCAGATCCATCCCTTGTGCCCAAGATAAGCAAGAAAGCAAGGAACAAGAAGAAGCATCTGTGGGGTACAATGAGAATAAGAAATGATCAGATGCCTCTCACTAGAGCACAACTGAAAGCAAAGGAAGATAAGTTCTTCAAGTATGATGAGAGGATGACTTGGGAATGGAATAATGAGTTCTATTACAGAGGAGTTGAACCAGAAATGAGAAGAGAACCGGAGGAAGAAAGAAATGAGCTCCTTTCAGCAAGACAAGAAAGAGAAGAATTTTATGATCAACTTGCTGATGATTGAATTGTATTTTGTTGAAATTCTTTTGTGGTTGAAACAATCTTTTGTTTGGTTTTGTGTTTGAATGGCTGTAATTTGTGAACTTCTCTCATTTTGAGATCAAATCCAAGTATTTCAAACTCAGTCTGATTACTTGTGCTTGATATGAATCCCTGAATTATTTCTTTCATTAGTATTTCTCTTATCATTAACTGTAAATACATCTTCTAAATAGATCTTCCTTTACCAAAAAGGGGGAAATTGTTAGGACCTAACTTTGATCAATGTCTCAGTTAGTTAGTTTTGATAAAGGAATATATATATAGAACAGGGTTTATATCAAAAGAGGAAATCTGTTATATTCATCTTTCAGTTTATCTCGATATGAGTATGACAGTTATGATTCTATCTTATACATTGGTTACATTCAATCAATAAACATGAATCATATTCCCTATCCTAACTATCAAGATCATCAAGTGCATCTCAGTCCTTATTTGAGAACATCTCTGATAGCTAAGCCTTGTATGATCTGACAACTATGACTTCATTCCTCTGATAGCCATCACTTTGTCTCAATCTCTGCTACCACAATCTCAACCAAAGTGGAACCTGGATCTTCACAGCTGTCAAGTTCACCATTGAAGACCAATGAAGACCACTGAAGACCTTCTGGAAGCTCTCAGCTCAAGCCACAGCTCAAGCCAGCTCATGAATACCTGCAAGTGGACAAGTGGGGCAAAGACCAGTCAAGGCTCATTAATGTAGCTGCAACAGTCATATTCCAACGGCTACATTGAAGGGTATAAATAGAGGAGTTCATCCTCTACACAAACAACTCTTGAAAAATACTCTTTTTCACAGTCCAAAACCTTTCCCTTACACCCACACACACCTCCTGTAATCCACACACACACTCACCAATCCCTACCCTTTAAACCCTGTTCCAAACCAAAACCCTCACACCTAAACCTCTGCTTCAACAAAAAACAACCCTAGTGTGTTAATTCACAAATTTCAAAATCCTAAGACTGTACTTTAGGTGTAGAATTAGTTTGTAAACACTCAAGACTGTACTTTGAGTGTATTAGTTATTTTGTAAAATCTTGAGACTGTACTTCAAGTTGTAAAAACACTTAAGACTGTACTTTAAGTGTATCCTAGTTGACTGTACTAATTAGGAAGAGGAAGTTCAAGGAACTTGCCTAAATCAATCATTTGTAATTTTTGTTGATTAAAGATTATAATAAAATTAATCTCACTTGTCAAGATTGACAGTGGGGGTGGATGTAGGAGGAGTGAACTCTGAACCACTTTAAATTCTCTGTGTTATTATATTTCTGCAATCACATTCACACACTTGCATTAGTTCTTTGTGTTCTCTGTCCTATCATTATTTCAAGCTTCTCTTATTCCGCTGCACAATTCAACAATCATCTGACAGCTAAGCCAAACCATAGCTGTCTGATCATCTGCATATCAACAAAGGGCCTTTCAGTTTTCCATCCCAAAACTTCTAATAAATTAGTTTTAAATCAAAAGTTTAAGGGTTCATGATAAAGTAGGGTTTGAATTCGATAAGGTGTTTCTAATTCGAAACCATGTCCCATATTTTTTTGTTCAATTCATTGATCGATATGCATCCCCCCCCCACCAATTTGGAGCTTTTAAACAATTTCTGTTATAAATTTTGTTACGTCTTCATGTGCCAAACACTTAATCAACAAAGTAGTTAGTTTGAAAGTTGATATTATTTTATAAGGGGTTTAATGCAAATTTATAAAGGTTAGGGGTTAAAAAGTTAAGTTTCTTTTCCAGATATTAAATAATCAAAGTTTAAAGCAAAATAAAGTTATCATCATTTATTAACAAAAAAACCAATTTCGTACCTCAGTTAATTGAAAATTATTAAATTTGGATTAAGCGAAATTGAATTCCTTTCTTCAATATTAAATATTTATAAAATCCTTTTATATGAGAAATCAAAGTAATTATTATCTATATAAATTATTAATTCAATTGTACATCGTTTTATGCACAATTTAACAAAATAAAGTCATCATCATATGTATAACAACAACAAAATAAACAATTTCGTACATCAATTAAATCAACGTTATTAAATATAACAGGTTAAGTGAAATTGAATTACTTAATTCAATATTAAATAATAACTTATTATTATTATAAAATCCTTTTATATAAGAAATGAAAGTAATAATTATCTATAAAAATTGCAATTAAAATTTCCTAAATTGTACATCAGTGGATTGTACAGTATTTTATGCACTAATTAATATATTAATTATATTTTAAATATATAATATTTTTATAAATAATTTAACTAATTAAAAAATATATTCCTTTCCATATTGTACTGCATATAAGATAATGTATACTACTGCATACTCATATAATTCAGCATCGATAATGACAGGTGGCGTCGGCGACCGATGACCGGATTACTGCGATCGAATTCTGGCCAATTTCCGGTCATCGGATTTCGGCAGGCGACGACGGTGGACGGCGGCCGGTGGCGAATGTGGGCGGCAGCAGCAAACTGCGATGTTCGTGGCATGAGGCAGTATTGAGGATGTTGTATTATAATTTTTAAGTACTGCATATAGAACGCAGTATAATACTCCCTCTGTCCCGCCCGAAGTGTCCCAAATGATCAATTCAAGTTAAGTTTGACTTAAACATTAATGCAAATCTAATCATCCTATTGAAATTTTAAAAATTGTTATTGATAAATAATTAAATAATTTATCAGTAACAATTTTTAAAATTTCAATTGGATGATTAGATTTGCATTAATGTTTAAGTCAAACTTAACTTGAATTGACCATTTGGGACACTTTGGGCGGGACGGAGGTAGTATGATATTGTATAAGAACTTATGGGGCATATAAATTAATGGGAAACTTGACGGGAAGTGATTTTTCCCAAAATGAACTTATGGGTAAAATTTCCTTTTTTGAATTGTGGTTTGATTCGGGGATGGGTTATCTAAACGGGAGAAAGAACGTTTTGTTCTTATTTTGAAAATCTTGGATTTGAACTTTATAAAGTATAATTATGTCAAACTAACCAATTTGTCTATCATGTCTGTTTGGGGTAAAGGTTCACAGTAACAACTTGACATCTCATCCTGAAGTAACAACCTTAAACTAACAACCTGATGATACAACTTGAAAGAAAGAAACGTTTTTGCAGGATAATTATTATGTGCTTATTTTCAGGAACCGTTACCAAACTCATAAATATCATAAACCAAGTTAAAAAGACCATGAAGATTATCCTCAACGCTCATTCAAACTTTGTCAACGGGTCTTCATCAAACCTCCTGCGGATTTATAGGAGCAATATGAGGGATAGCTTTAAATCCATTATTTCCGTTACATTTCCTTTGTTTTTAAATATAAAGAGCAACACATGTACGCACACACACTGGTTAGCTATACTCATTGTACTCACAACTTTGATCACGATACTAATAAAATTCCACCGTTCCGAGGTTTTATGCCGGCGAACAAGTTGTTCAAGGGCTTTCCTCGTTAAATCCTTAGTTTTACATCTTGAATTATAGTTATCATATTCCATTGTGCCCGATTCTCATCTTTGAAGTTGAATTGCATAAATTTGACCAAAACGGTTTAGCGCCATCCTTGGGAACATTGGTCTTTTGATTATTTAAAAGATTCAAGATGTCTACCAGAATGTCATCCGCTATGACTTCAGCCGGAGCCATCACTGGGGTGCAAACTTCAAACCAGAATGTTGGCACCACTGCAGGCTCAATCCAGGGAGGGACATCAGTCGCGGCTTCACAAGAAATTCCATTGGATATTGTCTCCAGCTTGGCAAACACGATGGCCGAATTGAGGCGACAGATCATGCTACAGACTGATACCTCTACAATGTTGATGAATAACGTTGCCAGGCTACAACATGAAGTTTCTGTTCTCCAGGCTGGTCCATCCAGAGCACGTCAGATTACACCACATAATGCTTTTCAGGGCACAAACCCTAACGTAGGAGCATGTTCTCTCCATTTCAACCAAGGAGACTTGGCTTTGATAGGGACACGGGGGTATTGACTGATAATGCGGGATTCATACCAATGACTAATATGGCCACCAACAGTGTGGTTACCAATCCTGAGATTATTTAAACCACCTCAACAGCATTTGTGACCCCTACCCAAGGACCAACAGGGAGTGTTAATCCACAAGTTGATTTAAATACTTATTATGCTACTGCTAACCATGATGCAGGAAATACGGTGAACAGACAATTGCAAGAATTGAGGGAGATTGTGATGAATGTACCCGGGATCACGTTGCCGTACCATCAGGCCTCTCTTACATGCTATAATGAGTCACGCTTCACTCCATCCATTGCCAACATGGTGATACCGAAGAAATTCACTGTTCCCCATATGAAGCAATATGATGGAACAATCGATCCGTTGGAGCACATTGCCTTATACCAAGAAAAGATGGATGTGATTCACATTCCTTTGCAGTTCAAAGAAGTTCATTTGTGAAGGGGAGTTGGTTCCACCTTGACGGGTGCAGCCTAGAGATGGCTCATCAACCAATCTCTAGGCTCTATTGGATATTATGCTCAACTTATTAATATGTTTACTAACCAATTCTCTTACAATAGAGTCTTTGAGAACTAACCAGTGATCTATACAGGATAGTTCAACAACCTGATGAATCACTGAAAGACTACTTAAGTAGGTTCAATAAGGAAGTTGTTGATATCCCCAACATGGACATGTCCACGGCAACGAAAGCCTTCAGGATGGGACTCAAGAAAGATTCTCCTTAATATGAGGAATTGGTATGACTCCTTGCAAAATACTGGAGGAAGTCAGAACAAGGGAAATAAAGTTCATCAGGTTGAAGAAGACAAATTGATGCAAGAGAAAGCAAACAAGAAGAGCACCACTCCTGAACATTTTGGTGGCAAGATAGAAACATCTCATTCTAGATCCAATAGGGGCAGACCCTACTCTAAACCTGATCACTCTAGTGTTAATACTCTCGATGATAATGATGATGATGAATCACAATATCCAAGAATCGATGACTACTATTTTTATGTTGACATTGCAGGAGCGATACATGCTATGGACAACTTGGGGGAAAGAGCAATATGGCCTAAGAAGTCTGACAAGCCCTCTGCTTGGAAGGACAAATCTAAGTGGTGTGCGTATCATGAAGATTTTGGACATACAACTGAGAACTGTATTGCCCTACGAAAAGAAATTAGCCATCTTCTGTCAAAAGGGTTCCTCAAAGATCTACTAGGCAAGGGGCGCGGGCGAGCTGACAACCAGGAGCAACAAGATGAGAATCCACCACCCCCTCCATTTCCAAACAAGGTGGTCAATATGATTAGTGGAGGGTCAGACATCTGTGGTACATCTTACTCAGCTGCCAAGTGACACGCTTCAGAGTCAAAGGAGGACAGGTTAAACTTATCGGCAAGAGCCTCAATGAAGGTTGGTGGACAAGAGATAACTTTTGATGAAGACGACAAGGGTGACATCTTGGACCCGCACCATGATGCTCTAGTTGTGATCCTACAAGTAGCCAACTGCTTGGTAAAGCGTATCCTGGTTGATAACGGGAGCTCCGTCAATATAGTGACATCTTTACCAAGGCCTTAGACCATGAGAGATTTTCTAGCTTGAAAAGATCTCTTGGTCTTTGTAATCTCTGAGTCTGTTTGTCAGTGCTACCCCATGTGATGTTATCATCAGGGTAACACTTGTATATTCGTGTATTTTTTTCTGCTTATTTTTAAAAAATGCTTTTATATTCTTTTAATCTGGTTAGCTTAGTTCTGACCGTGGCACATGTTGACCGTTTTGTTATGTTTGGTTATCACCTAGGTTAACATGTTTGATATCATTCCCTTTCATGTGCTTAAAGTGACGAAGTCACTAATGATGTTATATGATAAATAAAAGGCAAAGAGACTATTTTCTCCTTCCATACTATTCTCTCGAGCTCGGGGCACGGCGTTTGCTGCGACGATGTACTCTTGCCAATAAGAATGTATGAGGTGATTTATGCTTAGTATTAGGGACATGGAGTTCGCTACTACAGTGTACCCTACTTGAAAGGCATAAATCACTTTATATTTACACTTGAAATAAAATTTGGGGCACGGAGCTCGTTACTACGATGCTTCCTTGTTTAAAGAAGTGTACTGATCTTTTGTAGCAAGCAATGTACGTAAAAAGAGTAAGCTTGTTATGCCTAAAGTGCTTGAAAATTGTTAAGCTTATTATGCCTCAAGTGCTTGAAAATGAATATATTTATCAAGGGATGTTTATCTTATATGTTACTCTATGTGTTACCATCATTGCCTTAATACATTAGTGTGTGCTATATTAATTTTTTATTTCTTATTTTTCGAAATTTGTTGATTAAATTTTTAAAATCTGAAAGTCTCATTTGGAAGAGTTTACGATTTTGAAAACGTCTTCAACAAGTTTTCTTTATTTTTGGTAAACTTAGTTGAGTAACTAATCCATATTATTTTGATATTTGTTCTCATCATTTTCGGATATGGTTACAAAAAATTTGTTTACTTATTATTTTCTAATTTAAAAAAAATATATATATTTTTAAAACAGCCAGGCGATTGTTGTTTTGGGTTGTTGGGATTTATTAGAATGAGTGGTTAAGGTTATTTAGGAGAGTTTAATGGTAGGGGTGTTGAGAGGGTTTATAGGGTTTAAGATGGGATAGGTTTTAACATGTCAAATCAACTTAAAATTCTTGTTCCCTATCCACATCTTCCACTTTACTCTCCCTATTCTCTCTAAATTCTTCTTATCTCTCTAACTGTCTCTCTCTCCACTTTTAAATCCCTTTCAGCATCTTCTCACTCGCTTTCTAGGTCAAAATACGTTCCAAAATTCCCAAAAATTACCATGGCATCTCCTTCCAAAACCAATACCAAACCCTCAAACACCGACCAAATGGACATCTCGCCTAGCATTGCACCTAGTACAGCTTCTCGTGTAGCCATGGATGCTTCTCCCATGATTACACCAACCTCTTCTCCTCCCATAATGACCTTAGTTCCAGCTGATGCCCCTGTCTCATCTTTTGATCAAGGTATTCCCAAAGTTACTCTCATCCCAGCCGAACCGAAAGAAAAGCTCCCTCAGCCAAATTGTCTCCTAAAGTAGCAAAGAGGAGATCTTCTAACCGAATCAGATCAATCAGGTCCAAGGCTACCTCAAATACTACCTCTGATCTGGTTGAAGTTTCAGAAAGTTCCTTGGAAATGTCATCTCCTCATTTGAGTGACGAGAATTTTGATGCCCACAAAGAGAAGAAACCTTCTGAGGACTCGTTTGATGCTTGGGTGGATGCTGAAGAAGAAGAAACTCTGTCTGAGTTTTAAAGGAAAAAGGCCAAAAGCAAGGGTTCAGTGAGTGCTACCAAGGGTGCTACCAAGAAGAAGATATAATCTGAGGTAACACCTGTCCCCTCTTCTGTTCCTTCGAAATCTTTTCCTAGTGATCATGAATTATCTGTGTTGGGTTTTACGGGTCCATGTGCAGCGGAATTAAGCATCTATTAACAAACCCAAGAGCCTAGGATCCGTTCTATAAAATTAACTTGAAAATCCTATGAGATAGAAATAACCAACCTTGAACGCTTTCCGTTCTTGAGCTATCGAACGATGTATTGATGTGATTCTAAATACAAGCTTCGAACTCTAGGCCTTGATCGTTGAACGAGCGAAGACCCTCTTTCGGTATCCACACCTTCGAATGAACCAAGAACGATTTCTTGATGATTGCTAGATCCTTTAAACCTTGAAGAATATTGAGAATATTTGTTGTGATTTTCTTTTCAGAAATTCGGCTAGGTTTTTAGGGTTGACAAACTTTTGTATTTATACTACTTTAGCATTAATATTTGTTTCCTAATCAAATTAGGAAACTAGTCTGAAAATGCCTCTGTGGCTTAAAGTGTCGCACGACCAGACGAGTCCCATGGACAAGTTCTATCGCATGATGTCTTAAGCCACACCAGGATTCTCTCAATCATTCTTCCTCTGATTTAATCAATTCATTCTAGTTGTGTGTGACCCAATAGGATTATATTATGTTGGCAATGAGCTCGATCATATCGACTCTCATAAGACATAAGCGGACTCTAGCAAAACATCTCATCGAGGGGCCCAAGCAAAACATCTCTCTTTCGAGGGATAAATTCCATCTTGACTTATCATCCTTCCCATCATGAATCCGATCATACCAAAGATAGCCTTTATAAATATCGTGTTAAGATATCGTTTGGCTAAAATCAAACATGACTTTCATCATAAGTAAGATCATGAGAATCTCAGGTCTAGGGACTAAATGAAGCAACCTTATGAGATTTAATTATGACATTTGACCATGACATAAATCTCATATGGGTCAAGTCCAGTCACTTGTTCTCTAACAAGTACCCATAAATTTAATGTGCATCTATATGCATATAATCATCATATGATTATCCATTAACATTTATACTAATTATTCACATAATAATTAGGAACGGAGATTATTACAGACAAATATGCAAAACATATAATAATCAATTAATAAACTTTTCATATAATAATAAATAATGTCAACACATAAGTCTATCAACCATAGGCCTAGGGCATAACACTAACAGTCTCCCACTTGCACTAGGCCCAATCTCCCATGTATCGAATACCCATGAACTTAACATGACCATCATGCTTAGCTTGCGGGAGAGCCTTAGTTAATGGGTCCGCCACATTGTCATCAGTGTCTACTCTGCATATCTTTACGTCTTCCCTTTCACATATATCTCGGATAATGTGGAAACGTCGAAGTATGTGTTTGGATCTCTGGTGTTACCTTGGTTCCTTTGCTTGTGCAATGGCACCATTGTTGTCACAGTAAAGTTTAATAGGGTCTTTGATGCTTGGAACGACTTCCAAATCACTAATGAACTTCTTGATCCAAACGGCTTCCTTAGCTGCATCAGATGCCGCTATGTACTCAGTTTCGGTTGTAGAATCAGCGATGGTACTTTGCTTGGAACTTTTTCAACTCACAGTGCCTCCATTCAGCGTAAACAAAAATCCAGACTGCGATCTGAAATCATCCTTGTCGGTTTGGAAGCTAGCATCTGTGTAGCCTTTCACTACAAGATCTTCTTCCATTCCTCCAAAGACCAAGAATACATCCTTAGTTCTTCGTAAGTACTTGAGGATATTCTTGACTGCTATCCAATGTGGTTCGTCGGGATCCGATTGGTACCTACTCGTCATGCTTAGAGCACACGAGACATCGGGTCTAGTACATAATATAGCATACATAATAGACCCAATTGCCGAAGCATATGGAATACCATTCATTCTCTTTCGCTCATCATTAGTCTTAGGACTTTGAGTCTTGCTAAGAGATACACCATGCAACATTGGCAAGTTTCCTCTTTTAGAATTTTCCATTTGGAATCTTCTAAGAACCTTGTCAATGTAAGTACTTTGACTTAAACCAATCATCCTCTTAGATCTATCTCTATAGATCTTGATACCAAGGATATATGCAGCTTCGCCCATATCTTTCATTGAAAAGCACCTTCCCAACCAAGACTTGACAGTCTGTAGTGCAGAAATGTCATTTCCAATGAGTAAGATATCGTCGACATACAACACTAAAAATAGTGCTACGCTCCCACTAATTTTCTTGTATACACTAGGTTCATCTTCATTCTTGATAAAGCCAAACTCTTTGATTGCTTCATCAAAACGTAGATTCCAACTCCTAGAAGCTTGCTTCAATCCATAAATGGATTTCTGCAACTTACACACCTTGTTAGAATTTTCTGGACTGACAAAACCTTCAGGTTGTATCATGTATACATCCTCAAGTAACATCCTATTAAGGAAAGCTGTCTTGACATCCATTTGCCATATCTCATAGTCATAATATGCGGCTATGGCAATTAAAATTCTAATAGACTTAAGCATAGCTACAGGCGAAAAGGTTTCATCATAGTCGATGCCATGAATCTGCCTATATCCCTTATCTACAAGCCTAGCCTTATAGGTGTGCACCTTCCCATCCATGTTGGTCTTTTTCTTGAAGACCCATTTGCACTATATGGTTTCTACACCTTCGGGTGGATCAATCAAGTTCCAAATTTGATTATCAGCCATGGATTGTAATTCGGACTTCATGGCCTCTTGCCATTTTTCTGAATCAGGAGCAGACATCGCCTCTTGATAGCAAGTAGGTTCATCGTTTTCGATTAACTCCACTTCATCACTTTCCGTAACGAGAAATCCATATCTCTCGGGTTCGGATCATGACCTACCACTTCGGCGAAGAACTTGTGCATCTTGAACCGGTTCCACAACTACTTGTGAACTTAGTTCAGTCTCTACCATTGGTTCAATGTTGTTTTCGGGTTCTAAAATTTCTTCGAGATCTATTTTACTCCCACTGGTTTCTTTGCGAAGAAAATCCTTTTCTAAGAAAGTACCATTTCGAACAACAAACACTTTGTTCTCGTTTCGGTTGTAGAAATAGTATCCTTTGGTTTTCTTAGGATAACCCACGAAAACACATTTATCAGACTTAGGTGCTAGCTTGTCAGAAGTTAACTTCTTGACATATGCATCGCAATCCCAAATCTTCATGAAAGGCAAACTAGGTTTTCTTCCAAGTCACATCTCATATGGGGTCTTTTGAACCGATTTGGTAGGAACTCTGTTTATAGTGAAAGCAGCAATTTCTAGTGCATGTCCCCAAAAGGATAAAGGAAGCTCAACTTGACTCATCATAGAACGAACCATGTCCAACAAAGTTCTATTCCTCCTTTCAGACACACCATTCCATTGTGGTGTTCCGGGTGGAGAGAGTTCTGAAATGATTCCACAACTCTTAAGATGACTGTCAAATACTTGGCTTAAATATTCACCACCTCGATCAGATCGAAGTACTTTAATAGTTTTGCCAAGTTGATTTTGCAACTCATTTTCAAATATTTGAAATATCTCAAACGATTCACTTTTATGTTTCATTAGATAAACATATCCAAATCTACTATAATCATCAGTGAATGTTATGAAGTACCGAAATCCTCCCCTAGCATCGCTACTCATAGGTCCACACACATCGGTATGTATGACGCCTAATAAGTCGCCCGCCCTTTCACCAGTTTTGGTAAATGGGTCCTTGGTCATCTTGCCAAGTAAACAAGATTCGCATGTCTCATAAGATTCATAATCATGTGAGTCAAAAAATCAATCTTTATGAAGTTTAGAAATGCGTTTCTCATTTATATGGCCAAGACGACAAATCCATAAGTAAGTGTGGTTTACATCATTGGGTTTAGATCTCTTGTTAATGTTATAGACATCATTATCACGATTTTCAACATCAAGGATATAAAGGCCATTCAATGAAACAGCAGTACAATAATGCATATCACTCTTGTAAATGGAAAAATTCTTATCACATATAAGAAAATTAAAACCTTCATTATCCAAACATGAAATCGAAATAATATTCCTACTTAAAGCTGGATCGTAATAACAATTGTTCAAAACAAGTATTAGTCTACTAGGTAAAGTAACTTCATAAGTTCCTACAACTAATGCAACAACTCTTGCTCCATTCCCCACACGTAGGTCCACTTCACCCTCTTCAAGCATCCTTATGTTCTTTAGACCCTGCACATTTAAACAAATGTGAGTTCCACATCCGGTATCCAATACCCAAGAACTAGAAGTAGATAGGAATATATCTATAACAAAGATACCTGAAGTCGAAGCAACACTTTTGCTCTTCTTCAGTGCTTCCTTGTATTTTGTGCAGTTTCTCCTCCAATGTCCAATCTCATTGAAATGGAAGCAGACTGCGACCTCTTGGAACTTGGGCTTAGCCACTTTAGGCTTGGCAGCCTCTTTGGGTTTAGCAACATTTGCCTTAGGATTGGCAACCTTTGCCTTTCCCTTACCCTTGAAACCCTTCCCCTTGTTAACCATCAGCACTTGATCGGTTTTCTTCTCGACAATATTGGTTTCCGCAGTGTTCAACATTTGAACTAACTCGGAAAGGTTTTTATTCATGACCCCCATGTTATAGTGCATTATGAAATAACTAAAACCTTTGGGCAATGAATTCAATATTATGTCAGTAGCCAACTCTTGGCTAATTGGAAAACCGAGCCTTTCAAGATGCTCAATGTGGCCCTTCAACTTAAGAGCATGGGGACCAACAACTTGTCCTTCACTCATCTTGCATGAGGTCAGGGCCTTAACTGTGTTATACCTTTCTTGCCTTGCTTGAACTTGGAACATTTCCATCAGTCGATTGTTTAGATCAACTGTCCCCAAGTGCTCAAGATCCTTCTGAAGGTTCTTGCACATGGAGGAGAGCATGTGATAGAAAGAACCGAAGTTATATGAGAATGAGAGGAATGACTGAACGGAATTTAAGAAAACAAGACGGGATTTAAACCCTCAATAATAGTTGCTCACAGCAAAACTATATTTCATAATTCAAATATCAAAGTCTATCTCAAATGAAACCCTAACACACCTATTTATACTAATCCTAAGAACATTCTAGAGATACTAAATAAATAAAACCCTAATTAATAATTTAATAAAACCCTAAAACCCATAAAACAAATCAAGCCCAAATTAAAACAAATCAAGCCACCACTGAAGCAGCCCGTAATTGATCCATGTTGCCCGGCCGCTTTGTCTACCGGGCGCCCGCTTTGAGATATGGGTGGGCGCCCGCCTCAAGCCCGGCCTCTTTTACGATTCTTTGCCGTTGTTCTTTTGCCTTCTTCTTAGTTATTCTTTGCCTTGCTGCCCCTGTTGATGTTTGCTGTCCAATACTGTATCATCCTCCCCTCCTTAGAAAAAATTTGACCTCGAATTTGAGTTGTTGCTCTTGGAAATTCATCAAGAATTTTACGCTTCAATTGTCGACGAACTTTATACTTCACAAAACTTGTCATTACATCCATCCAATCAGCCCAATGAACTTGGGTACAGGCTTCAACAAATAATTTTCTGATGTGAAAAGATGAAGAAACCCCTGATTCACGAACAGCAAAAGGATCATTATACAACAGACCTCTTCTTGTTGCCTCAAATCCTAACAACAACCCGTCACTTGAAAAATAAGACCCAAGTTGATTGCCCCGCGCTGACCGCATTGTTACGATGTTGCCTCATGCGGTGATGGTTTCGCTGGGTCGAAACCCTCAAAATCTTTTCATAATTATCGTCATCAAAGATTGGTGGTTTTGACCAATCAATGACAAACTTGTCGAACCCGTCGAATCAACAAAGCAATCCACGGTAACAGATTCAATCGGTCCACAAAACTCGTCAAGAGTCGAGAGGATCGGCCTCTCTCTTGCACTCAAGTTCGTGATCACGATCGAAAGGATAGATATCCTCATCATCATCGGACCACGAGATCGACTCCGAGCCCTCTTCATCGGACGATACGTCAGATCCGAGTCCTCCAACTGCGCTAGTTGTCGTTGGATTCTTCGACCCTCCACCCGATCAAAGTATCTTTGGAGTTCTCGAATCTCGGAACGCAACAAACGGAGTTTGAGATCTTGAATCTTTCTTCGCAGTTCGTCCTTCTTGATTTCATATAGGTCACGTTCGTGATGGGGATCGTATGCCTGGGGCTTCGCTTCACGAACCCTTCTACGAACACCATGACCACGCCTTCGTTCAGTCATCAATTCAACCAGGAAACTGATACCAATTGATACAGAACAGAAGTTTATATGATAATGAGAGGAATGACTGAACGGAATTTAAGAAAACAAGACGGGATTTAAACCCTCAATAATAGTTGCTCACAGCAAAACTATATTTCATAATTCAAATATCAAAGTCTATATCAAATGAAACCCTAACACACCTATTTATACTAATCCTAAGAACATTCTAGAGATACTAAATAAATAAAACCCTAATTAATAATTTAATAAAACCTTAAAACCCATAAAACAAATCAAGCCCAAATTAAAACAAATCAAGCCACCACTGAAGCAGCCCGTAATTGATCCATGTTGCCCGGCCCGCTTTGTCTACCGAGCGCCCGCCTGAATATGGGTGAGGCGCCCGCCTCAAGCCCGGCGGCCTCTTTTACGATTCTTTGCTGCCGTTGTTCTTTGCCTTCTTCTTTGCCGTTGTTCTTTGCCTTGCTGCCCTGTTGATGTTCTTTGTCAATCTTTGTATCAGCATGAGGCAACCAACATCTGTAGCATCACGCTTATGCTTCAGATATTGATCCTTCACTGCCCTAGTAGCATTGGCAGCAGGTTCAGATGGAATAGGTTCCTCGAGAACGTACAATTTTTCTTCTTGCCTGAGAACAATTCTCACGCTACGGATCCAATCCATATAGTTTGTACCATTCTCTTCCAACTTTTCCTTCTCAAGGAGAGATCACAGTGACAGATGATTATTGTTTGATGCCATTTATTCTACAAAAAGATATACATAAAATATGAACACATATAAGTAAAAATATCATGAGAAGTATAATGCATTTACATAAAATGCTCCCACTAAATTATACACCTTCCAATGCAAATAAGCATAATATACATTTAATGGGCTAAGATCCAACTTTAATTTAATTTCAAGTTTGCTATAGCAAACCGCTGAAAACTAAATTAATTAGGCAGAAACATCAATCATATCACATATATGACTCTTAGATCTTTTATGAGATTTATTTAAGACATCATATGTCTAAGCATATTTTAATCTCATCTTATGCCTTGGGTCCAACACCATTTTGATAACCCAATTAAGTTCATTCACTTTGAACGTATAGGAACCACCATTTCCTCATCTTGCTCGCATACGAATAGAATCAAAGTACCTTGCTATGGCAAGCCCACCCAAAACTATCTGAATGGTCTCAAGTGTTTTAATCATGAATTGGCATAAAGAACTTAAAAGTTAAATGAAGGTTCTTTAAAGCAGATTATAAGCATATCAGTAAAGATAATCATAATCGTGCACCAGGTAAGTTTCCAGGAAGATAGGTGAGCCACAAGGACTACTTAAGTACTAAATCTTTCCTTCGACAGAACTTTCCTAGGCATGCACAATCAGAAATCAGCTATGATTTGCAACATAATCAACACTTTGAATAAACAATCAGTTTCCTTTTAAATTTTGCGTAATATGACTTGTTTCTCATAAACAATCATAAACTAAAATCTTAATGTTTCAATCTAAACATTCAGGAAATCATAATACAATGTTTCAACTAAACATCTAAAATTCTTAACACGTAAGAACACATAATTCATGCATCGCAACAATTAATAAAATCATATTTTAATTAAATAAGCATGCATAAACTATGAATTAATCTAGCATAGCCCTATAAACTTAATTCCCAGAAATTTATAGCATCCAGATTAATACATAAACATATCAGATTGTAAACACATTCACAGATTAGCAGGATTGTTCAACAAACTGATTCTGCCCAGATTGGGCAAATTTTGTCGCGTGACAGAGGCAAGCTTTGTCGTGTGACACAAGCAAGCTCTGTCGCGTGACACTGGCATACTTTGTCGCGTGACATAGCCCAACTATGTCGCGTGACACTAAGTTGCCAGATTTGCAGATTTCAATCAATTCTAAATCACAGAGCAATTAAATCATGCAAACAACTTTTAACAGATTTAATTCAATATCAATAGAACATGATTTAGGCATATTGTTTCAAAAACAATCAATCTATCGCATACAAAATATGCAAAAGAACATATAAACGATTTATATTACTTTTCTAGCATGTTAATTCAAACTTAACCATACGAACGGGGCTCTGATACCACTGTTGGGTTTTACGGGTCCATGCACAGCGGAATTAAGCATCTATTAACATAAAACCCAAGAGCCTGGGATCCGTTCTATACAATTAACTTGAAAATCCTATGAGATAGAAATAACCAACCTTGAACGCTTTCCGTTCTTGAGCTATCGAATGATGTATTGATGTGATTCTGAATACAAGCTTCGAACTCTAGGCCTTGATCGTTGAACGAGCGAAGACCCTCTTTCGGTATCCACACCTTCGAATGAACCAAGAACGATTTCTTGATGATTGCTAGATCCTTTAAACCTTGAAGAATATTGAGAATATTTGTTGTGATTTTCTTTTCAGAAATTCGGCTAGCTTTTTAGGGTTGACAGACTGTTTTATTTATACTACTTTAGCATTAATATTTGTTTCCTAATCAAATTAGGAAACTAGCCTGAAAACGCCTCTGTGGCTTAAAGTGGCGCATGACCAGACGAGTCCCATGGACAAGTTCTGCCGCGCGATGTCAGAAGCCACATCAGGATTCTCTCAATCATTCTTCCTCTGATTTAATCAATTCATTCTAGTTGTGTGTGACCCAATAGGATTATATTATGTTGGCAATGAATTCGATCATATTGACTCTCATAAGACATAAGCGGACTCTAGCAAGCCATTATGTCTACCCAAATAATATAACGTAAGAGTTCACGTTTCCAATGATACACTTTCATTTCTCCCTTTGTCTCACGATGTTATATTGAACACAAGTCATGGTCCTAGTCAACTTGTCTTTGTTCAATGCTTTATCGATTCCGAGTATAATGATAATCCAATCACATTGGGGTATGGCCATACACTTTCATCATTATCACTCATCGAGGGGCCCAAGCAAAACATCTCTCTTTCGAGGGACAAATTCCATCTTGACTTATCATCCTTTCCATCATGAATCCGATCATGCCAAAGATAGCCTTTATAAATATCGTGTTAAGATATCGTTTGGCTAAAATCAAACATGACTTTCATCATATGTAAGGTCATGATAATCTCAGGTCTAGGGACTAAATGAAGCAACCTTATGAGATTTAATTATGACATTTGACAATGACATAAATCTCATATGGGTCAAGTCCAGTCACTTGTTCTCTAACAAGTACCCATAAATTTAATGTGCATCTCTATGCATATAATCATCATATGATTATCCATTAACATTTATACTAATTATTCACGTAATAATTAGGGACGGAGATTATTACAGACAAATATACAAAACATATAATAATCAAATAATAAACTTTTCATATAATAATAAATAATGCCAACACATAAGTCTATCAACCATAGGCCTAGGGCATAATACTAACAATCTGGTGATGAGTTTATTCATACTGAAGAGGATAATGCTTTTCCCAAACTTTTTCTTACTTTGGAATTTTATAAGAAAGAAAACATGGAGTTTTGGCTTAATAATTTAAGTAAGAAATTGTTAAAAGAAAAGCATATTGATGAGGACCAACCGGAAAAGGAAGGGATGGTTCAGTTTTTAAAGGACATGAATTGTTTGAAGGCAAACAATCATGCTTCGGTTTTTGTTGAGAGTGTGGTGAGAAACTTTTTTGCTAACTTGCATGCTCAGTTAGACAATGAGGGGTCTGAAAAATATGGAAAAGTGTTTGTGAGAGGTAGGATTTACACTTTTACTCCTTCCATCATTAACAAAGCTTTAGGACTGCCAAATTTGGATGATGAGAGCATTCGGGTTAATAGAGATGAAATGGTTAAGTTCCTCACCCACAACAAACTCCAATCATGGCCTTTGAAGGAAAAGCTTCATGTTTTTAGGCTTACCTCTTTGTTCTATGTATTGCATAAGCTTTGTATTTTCAATTAGCTCTCTACCACTAATGAACCTATTGTGACCTTGGAGCATGCGAATGTGCTATACAGATTGGGTAAAAATCATAGGATTAACTTTGGAAGGCTAGTGTTCAAACACTTAGCAGCATGGGGTAGAAAGAAAGAAATGAATATTACCTTTTTTCCCTATTCTTTCATGATCTTCAAAGTGTTGATTTTTCAATCCTTGCCTATTGAAGCCTCTGATTCCTTCACTTCTGAGCCTGAGTATTATACCATTGATTCTCAACTGAAAAAAGGTAACAGATATATAAAGGACCTTCCGTGGAAAAAATCTGATGAAACTATTGGTTCAACTTCTGTTCTTCCTGGTAATATCTCACGTGATATCCCAAGTGCTTTCACAGGTGTTGCCCCTAGTACTTTTGCAGGAACTGATGCTGCAAGTATTCTTTCCAATGTGTTCAATCTTCTGGGCAACACTTCTCCATCAATACAGTTCTGAATTTCTTGCACAAGCAGTCACGTGCAATTAGAGGACTAGTTGATGGGTGGGTCAAGCTAAAGCAGGAAACTGATAAGTTTATTGATGAAATTTCTTCCAAAACAGGGGGAGGATGTGTTGCTGCTACAGCTTCTGGAGCTGATGCTACTTCAGGTGCTACCACCAGTGCTGGCCCAAGTAATGGTGGAGGTGATAGGGATGGAGATCAGGAGAAAGAAGAAGAAGAGGAGTTTGAAGAAGAAGAAGCTTGAAAACCTAAAGGTTGTTGAACCTAAAGGTTGATGTTGCCACTAATTTGTTGGTGGATTTGGTTTGTGGTGCACTAAACAATTTCTTTTATTTGGTGATGTGGTTATCTAAACAATTTACTTTTTATTTTGTTTATATTGGTTGCAAAAACACTTTAGATGGTCTGTTTTAAAACATTAATCTGTTGGGTAATTTTTGCTTAGATGATATTTTGGTACAATGGTTTATGATTTTTGTTTTTAACTTAGTTTATTTCAAAAACTTTTTAAGTTTGAAATAAATTAGTTTCTTTTGATAAATCATTATTTAGATTGGCTCCTTGATTAAGGGGGAGTTAATTTTCGTGGAGATGTTATATCTTGTTTCTATGCTCTGTTTTTGGACTGACAAAATTGCAGGTGTGCAACACATTAGGTTTGAGAAGAAATATCCAACTAAGAGGGAGATTGTTAGTGTAAAAAGCAGATGATATCCTGAATGATTTTCCAGATTTCAGATGATATCTTAGATGATTTCCTGTGCTAAAATTTATATAGTTGTAAATTTCTTGATTATTTATTTATGTACTAATGTGCTAATATAATCTGTATAGTATATGATGTATGTCCATATTTCAGATTGCACTATGATGTTAGAATGATCTAGAAACATGGAGGAATTTGGAAAAGAGAAAGTTATGCATAAATGACGTTTTATGCTATAACTTTTCAAGAGTTACTTTGTGTCAACAACATTAAAAACGTGGGAAGACTATTTCAAAGGAGTTGTTGCTGATTCAAAGAGAGTACAAGATGGAGAAAGCTTGAGAGTACAAGGCAATGAAGCATGGGCTCGGAGAGCATGAATTGGTTGCTACAAATGAGGGATATCGGCGCATGATTTAAGGAACACACCAACCACTTCCCCACTCTCCCTCAACGTCCAAGACATGCCAAGGTTTTTTGTTTGAGTAGCCTTCAAGATACTTGAAGACTATAAATATGGTTGGAAGGAGACACTTGAAGAGATGACAATTACACACTTCACACCTTCAAGCATTTAGAGATAGAGTTCTTTGTGGTTCGTTTCATCCATCCTCCCTTGTAATTTCGCACTTGATTGCATTGGTATCAAGTTGTGTGTTGGCTAAGATTGGATTTCGTTCTTTATCTCTTGTTCCATAGAACTTTCATTGTATTAGTTATATAGGGAACACAATTTCGGCTTTTGTAATTATTTTTTATAAAGTGATTATAAAGTCTTGCATAGGAAGCATCCTCAAGTTATATAATTTATATAACTTGAGAAAAACAATTTTGGTGTTATTATTCCACTGCAATCTCCTTTACAAAATTGTTTTTATTTTCGAAGTGTGTGTGTGTGTGTGCGCTAACTCAAATGCTATCGTTGATACTGCTGTTATCACCTTGGATATCATTTGTGTTTCTGACCGTGACAATTTCAGATACTATAGTATTCTTAGCAAAACTAACCAAAATGCTATTTATTTGTTAATTTTTTTTCTAAAAAACGTTAATAATTTAACAAAAAATAGATTGAAATTTTTAAATTTAACCTTGATGTTTAGTGAATTATCCCCATCAAATATTTAAGTTTAACATGTAAATGCTCCAAAACCCATTAATTGTCTTTATATCTCCCCAACATATCATTTCTCTTTCCAATCCACCACCTACTTTCCCAACTCACCGCCATAATCACCACCACCTCACCACCATGTACTAGTAGAGGAGGTCAGAAGTTAGGGTGGGTTGGAGACGCGTGAGATAGTTGATGATGGCGTATATGGTGCAGGAGGTGGTTGAGAATACGGGGAGGGGTTTGGATCGGAGGTTGAGGATTTTTTTTCTTGGCATTAATAAATGTTGAAAGGTAAGGATATAATGGTCACTTTAAATATTAGAGCTAAACTAGTTTTACACCCGCGCGTTAAACGCACAGATAAATAAATTTGAAAAATTAACTAAAAAAATATAAAAATAATAATAATTTAAGAAAATATAATTTTAAAGATATTTATTTCAATAAAAATATGTCATTGTATTAATCCAATAATATTACACATATAACTAACAAATTGAATTGTACATATTGAAATATTTATTAAAATACAAAATTATCAGTGAAATATTCACCTTTATTTTTAATATCAATACAATGTATCAAGGTTTTAAAATGCTTATAAAGGAAGTGACATTAACATCACTTGATCACCTATATTTTTACAAATATTGTCTTTTAAAAGAAGAACATTATTTGATAAATTTATGCTTTAAAGAATTAACTAACTAAATAAATAAATAATAAAAATAATTTATTAAGTAATTATACCCATGAATATTGAAACAGAAAATACTAATCATACTACTAACTAAAAGTTAATTTTATAATTCTATGCATTAACATTTAAAAACAAATATAGTTAAGTTTCATAACACGTTACTCATATTTACGAATATTAAAATATTTATCATTAAATTTATAATTATAATTTATATTTATTTGAAAATACTATAATCAAATTTCATATAATGTTAGTCTTAGTTAGAAATTAAAAGATATACTCCATTCTTTAGCACCGCCATCGCCATCTCCCTTGCCGCCGTCACCGGCTTCTGCGTTCTCGCCAGTCTCACCTCTCTCTCTCTCTCTCTCTCTCTCTCTCTCTCTATTCATGATATTTTTACACAGTATTTTACTCCATCTGACCCCAAAAAATAAGTGAAATTTTAGACATTATAATACCCCATCCCAAAATGAAATAAAATGATTGCCTGTTTTTTGGTTCGATATTCTGAAAACAAAAATTGAGTAATTTTAGTAGACATTATAATACCCCATCCCAAAGTGAAAGTATCCTTATTATTCTCCTTATTACATCTCTTTATAACTTAAAAAATATAAGTACACACTGAATCGATATTTTTAAATTAAGGGTAATTTTTCTAAAAATTGAATAGTCATTTTGGGAAAAAAAATCTCAGAATTCACAGTTGTTGTGCAATCACAGCGGAAGCCAATTGACAAAACCTAAGAACACACAAGCAATCAATAGGAAAATCGAAAGAGAAAAGAGATGTAATCGATTTGGGGTTGAACCTTGTTTCTATATATTATTGTGCAAAATTTGTACCAAGTTTACATAGGTTACAAAGCATGTATTTATATGTGTACAAACCTATCCCTACTTAGATTTAGATAACCCAGAAACCCAAGGCCCAAAACCCCCAGGCTAGCTTGAGGCGTGCGCCTCAAACTAAATCATGTGCCCGCCTGGATTTTGTGCAATGCAAGGCTGCACATACGGTCTTCGATGCGGCCACCCCAAGAAGATTCATGCGGCCGCCTCAAACCAACAACGCCAAGACTCCATCCCCTGCGTCCTAAGCGCTCGCCTCACACAATGTGGGGCGCCCGCCTCAAACCAAAGAAGATCCAGCCATGAAAACGAGCCACATCCAACAATCTCCACCTTGGCGAGTGTTCACCCAAACCAACAGAAGATACAAGGAACCAGCTCGAACCTCCCCATCTCTAACAGCTCGAGATGTGCAACAAATCCAAGCAATGCTTGAACTTGTCAGTAGTAACCGGCTTCGTCAACATATCCGCAGCATTCTCCGTAGTGTGAACCTTCTCTAGCACAACCTCACCCATATCAATCAACTCCCGAATCTTGTGAAACCGAACATCAATGTGCTTTGACCGTTGATGATAAATGTGATTCTTTGCTAGAAATATCGCGCTTTGACTGTCACAAAGCAACTTCACTCCACCTTGCTCAATGCTCAACTCGTTGACCAAACCTCGAAGCCATAAGGCCTCCTTTGCAGCTTCAATCGCTGCCATATACTCCGCTTCCGTTGTAGACAATGCAATGATAGATTGGATCATAGATCTCCAACATATGGGTCCACCACCAAGAGTGAATGCATAACCCGTAGTCGACCTCCTCCGATCCAAGTCACCCGCATAATCCGAATCAACATACCCCACAACAGAGAGCTCCTCACTCTTACCTCCAAACATGATGCCATAATCCATAGTGCCCTTCAAATATCTGAGAATCCACTTAAATGCTTCCCAATGCTGTTTACCCGGATTCGCCATATACTTGCTAACCACACTAATGGCTTGCGCCAAATCTGGCCTCGTGCAAACCATAGCATACATGAGACATCCCACTACGCTTGCATAGGGAACCTTTGACATCCTCTGAATTTCTTCAGTCGAACTCGGTGAATCTGAGGCAGATAGACTAAAATGACTCGCCAATGGTGTCTTCACAGGTTTTGCATCCCGCATATTGAACCTCTCTAACACCTTCTCTACATAGCCGGCTTGAGAGAGCCACAATCTCCTAGATTTTCTGTCTCGGTGAATCTCCATCCCAAGAATCTTCTTGGCTTCCCCCAAATCCTTCATATCAAACTCTGTACTCAACAAGGCCTTCAACTGATTGACCTCGTTCTTACTCCTACCCGCGATAAGCATATCATCCACATACAGTAACAAAAAAATACAAGAACCATCATCAAGGCTCCTCACATAAACGCAGCAATCATACTCACAACGCTTGTAGCCAATACGAACCATGTAGGAGTCAAATCTCGTATACCACTGCCTCGGAGACTGCTTCAGCCCATGCTTGTAGCCAATACGAACCATGTAGGAGTCAAACCTCGTATACCACTGCCTCGGAGACTGCTTCAGCCCATAAAGTGACTTCTTCAATCTACAAACCAAATGCTCCTGCCCGGGCTCCGTGAACCCATGTGGTTGCTCCATGAAAATCTGCTCATCTAACTCACCATGTAGAATCGCAGTTTTCACATTCATCTGCTCCAACACCAAATCATAGTGCGCTACAAGACCCAACACAATCCGAATGGAAATATGTCTCACAACAGGCGAAAAAATCTCATTATAATCCACCCCCTCTCGCTGCGAATACCCCTTTGCTACCAATCGAGCCTTGAACTTTTCCCCCTCTTTTTTTGATATTGCCTCCTTGCGCTTGAAAACCCACTTGCAACCAATAGAACGCTTCCCTTTTGGGAGCTCCACCAAATCCCATGTATCATTCTTGTACAGTGACTCCATCTCCTCCACCATAGCAGTTACCCACTTGTCCTTTTCCGGACTGTTTATAGCCTCCTTAAAAGTACTCGAATCTCCACTACTAAGAACAAGAACATACGAAGCCATGTCTTCGAACCCATATCTGACCGGTGGCTTGATTACCCTCTTAGGTCTCCCAACTAAAGCACTAGCCACTTCTTGTGTAGGTGCCTCTGACTCTGGAAGAGTGAGATCCGCATCAGTATTATCCTCACGTAGCTCCACCTCAGTAACTTGCTTCTCACCCTCTTTGCTTTCTGGAACCTTCTCCTTATCATCATGAGTACACTTCAACATGGCCTTTTCATCAAAGACCACATCCCTACTAATCACCACCTTGCTTGACTTGGGATCCCAAAGCTTGTATCCTTTCACACCTGTTTTATAGCCGAGAAAGACACACTGTTTTGACTTTGGGTCAAGCTTTGACCGCTCTTCACCAGGAATATGCACATAGGATGGACACCCAAACACCCGGATATCGGTGAAGTCTACCTCATTACCCGTCCATACCTCCTCCGCAAACCTGTTATCCAAAGAGACTCTAGGTGATCTGTTAATCAAGAAACATGCCATACTCACCGCATCAGCCCAAAAGTTCTTCGCCAACCCCGCATTGAATCGTAGATACCTAGCCCTTTCTGCAATAGTTCTATTCATCCTCTCAGCCACACCATTTTGTTGTGGTGTCTTGCGTACCGTGTAGTGCCTCTTGATTCTATGCTCTCTACAGAACTTCTTGAACTCGCTATCTGTGTACTCTGTCCCATTATCACTCCTCAAGCACTTGATTTTTCGCTCCGTTTGGTTTTCCACTTCAGCTTTCCACACCTTGAACTTCTCAAAAGTCTCTGACTTGTGCCTCATGAAGTAAACCCAAACCTTCTTGGAAAAATCATCAATAAAAGTCACGAAGTAATAATGTCCTCCTCTAGATTCTGTTCTAACCGGCCCCCACACATCTGAATGAACATAGTCGAGAATACCCTTTTTCATGTGTTTACCCGTCTTGAATTGCACCTTGTTCTGATTTCCAAGAACACAATACTTGCAAAACTCCAGTTTACAAGTCTTCACACCCTTCAACAACTTTCATTTATGAAGTTCCCGCATTCCCCTTTCACCCATGTGACCAAGCTTCATATGCCATAGAAGGGCATCAGTATCGACATCAGACTCAACAGATGTGACTCCACCTACAACCGTGCTCCCTAGCAACCTGTAAATGTTCTTGGAACCCTTCTCACCCTTCATCCCAACCATAGCACCCTTAACAACTTTCAATACTCCACCTTGAGCCTTATAGTTCATACTGTTAGCATCCAAGGTACCCAATGAAATCAGATTTTTAGAAACCTCCGGAACATGTCTAACATCACATAACGTTCTAACTACACCATCATACATCTTAATTCTTATAGTTCCTATGCCAGTAATTTTACATGTAGCACCATTACCCATAGTAACTATACCAGAATTAACTGACCTGTAGGTATCGAACCAATCATGATTCGCCGTCACATGAAACGAACATGCTGAATCCAGAATCCAACCATCTGTCGGATGCTCCACAGCTGATGAAGTCGTGAGCATATCTCCATCCACATCCTCCGAGCAATCTTCAACCACATTGACTGACTTTGAAGATCCTTCCTTGCCTTTACCGTTCCCCTTCTCCGGACAATTCTGCCTCTTATGCCCCTTCTGCCCACACTTGAAACAATTCCCCTTGTACTTCTTCTTTGGCGAGAACGAGAATTACGCCATCTGCGAGTTATCCGGGCCCAGGATCTCCTACGTTCCTGATTTTCCTTCACAAATAACCCCTCACCCGCAGGTTCATCAACGGACTTCTTCCGTTTATGAAAAGCTAGAAGAGCTTTTGTGACCAGTTGCAATTCCACAGTCTCCTTCCCCCACGTCAACGTAGTAACAAGATTTTTGTATGTTGAAGAATTGGGCAACGAATTCAATAGCATCAAAGCCTTGTCCTCATCCTCGAACTTCACCTCCACCCTAACCAAATTGTTGAGAATTTGATTAAATGTGTGTATATGAGATTCTAGGTCAGAAACCTCTACCATCTTAAGCCTATACAGTCGTTGCTTAAGATGCAATTTGTTCGAGATGGATTTCGACAAATACCTAGCCTCCAAAATATCCCAAACCTTCGTCGGTGATTCCTCATCGATCACGTGATACACCACCTCATCCCCGAAACACTGTCGTACAGACGATACAGCCCGCTCTTACAACTCCTTCCATGGACCTTCTTCGATATCATCAGGTTTATCCGGATATCGAAGAACCTTTCCCAAGCCAGCTTGAATCAAGAAATCCTTCACCCTCCGTTGCCACAATGCAAAGTTTCCATGACCATCAAGCTTCTGAACGTCAGACTTCACGGTGATGGAATTCCCCCCAGACATCGCAAGCTGGCTCTGATACCAGTTGTTGTGCAATCGCAGCGGAAGCCAATTGACAAAACCTAAGAACACACAAGCAATCAATAGGGAAATCAAAAGAGAAAAGAGATGTAATCGATTTGGGGTTGAACCTTGTTTCTGTATATTATTGTGCAAAATCTGTACCAAGTTTACATAGGTTACAAAGCATGTATTTATATGTGTACAAACCTAGCCCTACTTAGATTTAGATAACCCAGAAACCCAAGGCCCAAAACCTCCCAGCCATCTTGAGGCGTGCGCCTCAACATGCGCCCTGTAAGTACCCAAATCTGGCTCATGCCTTCCGGTTAAGTTTCCCGGCAATTCCCCGGACTTCCCCAAAGTTCAGGAGAAATTCGGGAAATGTTCCGAACCTTCCGAGGGGTGAAGGAATTACTTGGAATTAAAAATCCACGTTTTCCTTTTGGCATAAAAACCCTTCTAGAAGCTGCCACCTTGCAGGTTTCTAGAAGGTAAATGGATAAGGCTTACTATGTCGTGCGACATACCCTGCCATGGTGAGTTCTAGAAATTGCCACCTTGCATGTTTCTAGAAGGAAAGCGGTTATGGCTTGTTATGTCGTGCGACATACTAAGCCACTGCCATGCAGCCTATAAATAGAGGCCTGCACCTCTCATTTTGGGGCATCCTTTTTCACTCCTCAGTGTCCCTCTGTTAAAATACGCCCAGGAGCCTAGTCTCTCTCCTCATATACACCCAAAGCACACACTAATTCCCTCAATAAACTCACCATTCAACCAATCCAACACACACTTCCTATACACACCTAGAACCCACGGTTCTCATCAAACCAAGGCTTGATATCCGCTCCAGAGGATGACGTTTGAAGGCTCCTATATCTAACTTGATATAGGAAGTCGTGGTCTTCAAGGGTAACGATTTTCTACCCCTTTTGCTCTCCCTATCTCCATTATACATGAGATCTATGTATTAAATGTGTTGACTTTGATGTGTCCTAAATAAGATTGCATGTTTTAAATCTCATATTGCTTAGATCCATATCCGTTTGCATATCATTTCATGTAATAGCGTTGGCTTGACATTGTTTTGTATGAACACTCGAGATGAGTGTGGATCCCTCATATCCATACCCTCTTGAAGTGTTCACTATTGACATACTTACTCTCTGAGACCCATTTGTGAAGTAACTTGGCTATATTAATGCCTTGCTGCCTCTGTAAATCCCAGTTGTTAAGGTCTCTGCAAGTGGCTAAGTATGTCACGCGACATACCTTGCCAGGCAACCTATGTCACGCGACAACTTTGGCCAGTTTGCAGAACCTTCATCTTTTCAGTCTGTAATCTGATTTTAACCTTTACCATGTTGTAATCTGATGTCAATCTGCAATTTAAATAGTATCTTTGTACATAAAAATGCCATCTTTTTCTTAAAATGTCATCTTCATACATCAAAGTGGCATCCTTTGCATTAAAGTAGCATCATTTACTATTAAAATGATATTTTTATGCATAAAGTAGCATCCTTTGTACTTAAAATGCCATTTTCACACACAAAGTTGCATCCTTTGCATTCAAGGCCTTATCTTTACATCGAAGTAGCATCCTTTGCTTTCAAAATGACATCTTTATGCATCCTTTGCACATAAAATGCTATTTTTCCACATAAAGTTGCATCCTTTGCATTAAAAATCGTTTCTTTACATAAAAAGCATCCTTTTCAAACAAATAGCATCCCTTGCACCCAAAATGTCATCTTTTCATTAAAATGTCATTCTTATCCTAAACATGCATTCCCCTAGTCCCCATTAGTGTTGGATGCATCCTTTGGAGTGGACCGGTGTAAAGATCCTATCTTTACATCGTTTCTTCCATTAAAGGTGCCACAATCTCCTTAGAAAGGGATAAACCTTGAACCCTATATCCCCGATTATCACTTGAGACGAGTATAGTAGTTCCTACACAATCTCAATCGTCTCAAGGTGTAGGATTGATGGGCTAAGGTCACTCCTTTCTAAAGAACCTCATTTTGGACAATAAAAGAGAGTCTTTCTCTTGATCACGCAAGACCCAATGTCAAATAGCGATGATCACAAGTCCAAGATGAGGACGGGATCAAAGTCCCGACCACATAAAAATCCAAGGAATCCCGAGCGATAACCAACTAAATAGTTTATACGTCCGAAAGACAACTTGGAACATTCCCCCCCATGCACACAAGAAAGCACGCAAGCGCACGCGGGGTCTTAGCCTGATGGTTAGAGTTCATGGCTTCCAACCTGGAGGTCATGAGTTCGATTCCCCCACCAGTGGTTAGAGGGAATGACATTGCCCTCCCTAGCATAGCTAGGCGCCTCTGTGAAGTGCATCAAGGGGGGAGCGGTGAAATGTGTTGATCCCCTTCTTTTTAAGAAAAAAAAGAAAAAAAAAGAAAGCACGCAAGCAAGCACGAAAAATGGAATCTTGGGAGACTTTCTACGGCAAGGCACCTTGGGTGAACGACGATCCGTTCTTCCCAAGGGGTAACTTAACCTCCGAACCCTAAATCCTTTTTTTCAAAGTTTTGAGGAAATCAAAATGGCGTGGCGACTCCGTTTTTCAAATTAAACCTGATATTTTCAAACTCAAGTGAATCCAAACTAAAACACAAAAATAATAGAATTTGGGCACACATTCACAGTTTGGCGACTCCGCTGGGAACATCCCAAAGGAGAAAAGCTTTCATTTTCAAAATCAAAACAATACCCGGTATATAGGTGGAAACCACTAACCTTCCTGTATCGCTTCCTAACCCGGGGCTTGGGATAAACGGTGGTCTAACAATCCCACGTACCGATATCTCTTTTCGAAAAAATATAAAAATAAATAAAAAGAAAGCTTTTTTCCTTTGAGCGGGTTAGCCTCCCGTCACGGATTCCATTTTATCGTGCTTGCTTTCTTTCCTTGCATTGCATTGCATATTGCATCTTGGGAATTGTGCATACTCTGTAAACTGAACAAGAAGAAGCTGAAAGGTGCCTAAAATGTTTGGGCAGCAACCTGAAACTGCAAAGGAGTGGAACCTGGAAAATTGATCCATGCAGCCGTACGGCTTAATCCTCCCTGGATTCTGACCGGGCGGCCTCATTGGCAATTCCACCAGGACAAATTGAGGTTAATCTGGCAGCTTAGGCAGCTTGGGGCTATTCAGTTCCAAAGCTGACCAGGCTCCCAGAAAATTTACGTGCCTTAACTGTTGCATTTTCCCCCGTCCCAAAAAATCATTCCTTTTAAAACACATTTCTGAAAATCTCTGTTTTAACTCAAAAAGGAAAATTTTCTAGGAGGCCGCACACTACGCGCACCTTATATATCATGTACACTTTGCACGCACGTCCCTTTAAACCTGGGGTGGTTTTTCAGTTGCAGTCACGGACAGCCTTACGATGCTCATGGGCGCGCACGAAATCACCCCAAACTCCCCATGGCAGCCAGTGTCGACCAATGCACAGTCCGTGTCACACGTTTCAAAAAATCGTGACTTTTGGTTGGTTTTTGGTCTAATCCGTGTCATATAGCCCAGTTGCATATCCCCGTAAAGGTCAAACCTTAGTCCATAACGGAAGTCAAGATCTTCAGCGCAAGCGGAGCTCTGCCAAAATTCCGACAAAGGAAAAATTGGCAAGATCTTGAATCCGGCATTGACTTTGACCTTGACACGCACGAAATGCGTAAGAGTCGAGACCGAGTCCTTGCCAAAAATCCAAAGATCTTCCGCGCAAGTGTAAGTGCTCCAATTTGAGCCGTTAGTACTTTCGTTAGAAAATTAACGAGAGTTTTAACATTTCTAACATTTCTAACCAACCCTAACCTTTCTAACAAAGCAAGGGTAAAGTGGGCATTGCCATTTAAAGATAAACAAGGAAAGGAATCCTAAAAAGCAAAAGAAATGGAAAAAACCCGAATTGGTAAGTTGAAAAACAGCTTCAGTTTGAATTTTAAAAAGATTATTCCTCTGTCCAAAAGCCGGCAGCGTCAGCGGATGAACGGTGCACGCCAACGAGACCCTCCGCGCGGATGTGATTGCATCTCCCAGTGGCCTATAAATTGAACCCTCCTCTCTCAGTTAAAACAACACAATTTGATCACAGCAACGAAACTCTGGCGAAATATAGGGAGAAAACAGTGGGAATTCACTTGAATTGCCACCATTTTCTCTTCAATCTTTCCCAAATCTCACTCACTCACAAACACTTCAAATCACTCTCATACATACTCTTATACATACACTAACTCAAGCTCAAATCACCCTTTAGGAGGAGGAATAGAGAGAAAACATAGAGGACTTCATTGTTATCTACTTGTTTTCTCTTTAACCAACTCAAATCATCAACCCTAAACACTTTCAAATCCTAAACACATTCAAGCCTTTGAATCCATTCAAACACAAGACACAAGGAAGATAGGTATAACCTCCCTCTCCCTACACTAAGTCTCTCATTCATGCATGCATCTTTAAACTACAAAATGTAGTTATTTTATCTTCTTGTCTTAGATCCAAGAAGATCACCATGGAAGTTCATCTCCATGGATGATCTTCTACAAGGATCAACATTTTCTTCAATGTGTTCTTATTTACTTGCAAAATGCATTTTCAAAACCCTAAATACCATTTTCAAGCACCAAATCTCATTTTCAAAGGATAAAATTCCCCTTTCCAAGCAAATGAAGTGTTTAGTCCTAATGTACCCCAAGGATGGTTTGGTATAGTTGATTCACCACTAAAATGTCTAGTGATCACTAACCAAAACCTAGGGAAATGGGGACAAGCATGGATGCAAAAACCCCCTTTAAAATCATATTTTCTCTCTTGAGAAGTTGCTGTCCAGTAGCAATTTTCTCAGACCTCAGTCCATGGTCTAATTTTTTGGACATATAGAAACTAGGAATTTGGTGTTGACTACAAAATACTTTTTGTAGCCAACATCTAGATCTTTCCAGACATATTTTTACTTTATTTTTTGCGTGAGTAAAACTCCCTTTTTCAAATTTTATTTTAGAGGCTAGTTCATCAGTCTCTGGAAATCCAGATTTCATATCTAAGATTTTCAGAAGGTGTTGACCCCTCAAATCTTCTCCAAAATGGAAAATTCTTTCGTAGAAACCTTATTTAAGGTGTTTTGAACATTTTTTATTCTCTAACTTTTCCCAGATTCTGGAGTTTTCAAGCCCTAAAGTCCATTTCAAAGTCAAGGGTCAACTGCCTTTTTCATTCTGGCAGAAATGGTTTTCAACTTCCAAAAATCTTTTGAGTTCCAAATCTCAACCCAAAAATCATCCAAAAAATCATGGGATCAGTTTAAAGCCTTAAAAAGAGTTCCCAATTTTTACTTTCCTCAGTTTCAACTTATTTTGGCCAAAACACACACACACACACACACACACACACAACAAAGGATTTCAAATGTTTGGAAGACTCGTTTTACGAGGCGCTCCGGGTGCACACTAACGTCCTTCCCGACGCGTAACATGACCTCCGAACCTAAATCTCTGATCTCGGGCTTTTTTCAAAGTTTTGGCCCTTAAAACAAAAATGGCGTGGCGACTCCGTTTTGATTTCAAAAAAAATCGGGCATCATCACAGTGGCGACTCCGCTGGGGACATTAAGCTTTTTCTAAAAAAAAAAAATGATATTTGGTATATTGGTGGAAACCATTAAACTTCCCGTTATCGCCTCCTAACACGAGTCGGGGATAACTTGTGGTCTAACAATCCCACGTACCGGTATCACCGTTTTCAAAAAAAAAAAAGAGAAAAAGCTTTTGAGGGTCAAACTTCCGTCTCAACATTTGAAAATCCTTTGCTTTGTGTGTGTTGATTTTTGCACGGTTTTCGTGTTTGTTTTTGGCCGCCTCGGAAAAGTCAAAATTTTGACTGTCGGAATAATGTCCCTAACTGTCGGAATTTTTGTGCTTATGTGCTTATGTGTTCATAAAATTTTCAAAAAAAAAAATTTCAAAAAAAATTCAAAAAAAAAATCATGCATCATGCCTTTTTAAGACACATAAAAAATTTCTATTTTTCTCAGAAAAAGAAGATAGACTGCTTGCACACTACGCGCATGTGACCTTACACTGCACACTACGTCCCTAACCCGGGGAAATCCTTGTCGCGGTCCGTTTGGTCTTATTACGCCTCTCGGATGAGCACAGGACTACCCAAACATCCCATGGAGCCTCGTGTCGACCATGCACTCGTCCGTGACACACTTTGTCCGAGACCCGGTTGGTTTTTAGTCCGGTACGTGTCATGCCTGTACGTGTATAGACCTTTCCTTTCAAGCCTTTGTCGGCATACCGACTCAATATCTTCCGGGGACCACTAATCGGTCGAAGTTACGCCGGTTTTCCGCCGCGAGACTTTGACCAAGATATTGACCGGCGCCTTGACTTCGGCTCGGCGGCACAAATTATACATTGACTCCCGGCATTGACCTTTGAGTCATCAAGGATTAATGATTATTCCATGCCTAATTATGGCTTAGCGACGACAAGTCAAGATCAATTGTGGACGCTTATCGGTCAAATCATGCCGACTTTTCGTCGAGCCGGACATGATCTTGACTTTTGACGTCGGCTTTGTCCGTAATTTACATCGAATGCTCGTTAAGACTCGATTACCCGCCGAGACTTTTAGGATCGTTTTTCTTTCGGTCGGTGGGACCCGCTTGCCCTATAGGACCCTCGCAGGGGCATCCACCTGGGAGGTCGAAATACGGGTGGAATACGAGGGGCTTATAGACGTAGTGACGGGGCCCAGCGATCCGGGAATCGAGTAGTTCGCGAAAAGAAGAGCAATCTTTTCCAACCGATTAGGTTAATAAAACATGTTTTAAGTAAACAAGAACAAATAGCTGCATGTTGCATGAGCCACTAAGCCCAAACACCAACTGTTTCGCTTTCCCAGTACGAACCACACCCTTTTGTGCCTTCCACGGTAAGCAAAGTTTGGATCGAGACCCCGGGTCATCGTTTGTTCGGCTCGGTCATTCCGAAGTCGAGATACTTCATCGGTTTCCTCCTTCGCTTCGGCTCAAAGTTTCAGAATGACCAACTCGAGAGGAGAACGGTGGGGGACGTACAACTCCACACCCCGAAAATCCGCAAAATGCTTTGAGCAGTGGAATCGGATGTTGGAACAGATAAGACAAAATCAAGAGGCTCGAGATCGATCGGTTATTGGAAAGTATCGAGAACCCGGGGGCTAGCAATTGTTCACCACCTAATGGAACCTTTACGGTTGATGCGAAGATTGGAGCTAATTACCCTCCCGGGCATGCCAACTACCATCAAATGCCACTGTCCCCTTTCGTGTGGAACTACTAATGGGCCAAGCATCCCCAAGCCTATCACTCGGCCTGCCTCTCGGCCTCATCGTATCGATCTTGGTCAACTTCCCCGGCACCTCCCGGTTTTCACCTTTGGGTTTCAATCGGCTTGGAATGGGTCGGTTCGCTACTCCAAAACCTCGGTGCGGCCCGGGTCATCAATTTGGAATTGGTCGATTCGGTACATCTCGGCCCTTCTTGCTCGATACTCCTCGATTGATCCCGATCTAGGTCAACTTTGCCCCCGGTGCCTCTCGGGTCTCACCACCGGGATTGAGTCGGTTGGCTTTCGCCCGCGGCTTGGAAGGGGTCGGTTACTACTTCACAACATCGATGCAGTTCGGGTCATCGGCTTGGAAGGGGTCGGTTTACTACTTCACCGCATCGGTCGCTCGGGTCACCATCTCGGAATGGGACAGGTTCGTTTCTCGGGCTCCATGGTTCGAGAGGGCCGGCTTGCTTCCTCCAATTCTCAAAGCACCTTTGGCCCCTATGATCTGCAAGATCACGTGGGCCACCGAGGCTTTTATCACCACTTCATCGGGCTCTACCCCGCCCCTCCGGTTGGGAAGTCCGACAAGGTCAAATGCTCCTCATCAAATTCTCCACCCGGCCGTTACGCAAGTTTGCTCCACCTGCTCATCAAGTACAGTATACACATTTCCCTTGCAGTCATGTTCCTCGGTGCGGTCAAGACACATTCAATCCCTCTTTGTTACGATGCCTCAAACCTCATGTTTCGGCAGCCTATACGGATCCGCACTCACTTTGCTCACTGGTATCCACCCATTACGAGCCATATATCTTCATCTTCGGCAAGCTGCCGGGCCTTATGAGGAAGATTACGGTCACGCTTTTAATGCTCGGCTGTCATTCCTCCCACCGAGTACTTCCTACTTGTGGTTTCGTTTGCTAATGCCAATCTTGTGGTGGGGTCATGCAATCCTAATGTTCCTATTGACTCGTCCAATGGATTATTGGTAGAACCAATTAAGAAGGTACAAGAAAAGCCTAGCAACGAGAGTATCGACGATCGCTCGACTCGGGCCATCTCACCATATCAATCTTGTGTATCGACACGAATGAAGTTTACAAAGGTCGAATCTCGACGATTACATTGGTGATTACATCAAAAGGGTTCGTGCACGGGAAAAGACTACGAGTACGAACATGTCTCGCCGCTATAAACCTTACCCTTCCAACACGGCTCCGACATCCGGTAAAGGAAAGAAGGCATTGTGTACAATTGACGGCCCCCAAAAGCAACCAAGAAATGGTGGTCCTTTAAGGCAACGAACGTTTTGATGATCTTGGGATGCCCATGGGCTTAATTTTCAAGGGCTTAGTAAGGGTAGGCCTTTTGGAGCCTCTCAAGGACTACCATCCAAGGAGCTCAAATGCACCTCTCGACATGAGTAAACCTGCGCCTTCCATGATCATTATGGCCACACGACCGACAAGCTGCATAGTCTTGAAGAGAGCGGTTCAAAGGTTAATCGAAACGGGCAAGCAGGCGCCCCAATGGACCAAAACCGGCAAACCTGTTCGGAATGGTGACCAAGTCAATGACCAAATCTCGAATCCCGAGGATTTGGGTGTTCCATTAAGCAAAGTTTTAAATAGCTTGCTAGAGCGGGGTCTCCTCGAACCCATGAGAAACTATCGGCCCAAGGATCCCAAAATCCCTTTTGACACCACTAAGCATTGTGCTTTCCACCGATTACCACGGTCATACGACCGACAAGCTGTACGGCTTTGAGAAAGGCGATTCGGGGATTAATTAAGAAGGGCAAACTCGAGCGCCTCGGTGATCTCAACCCCGCCAATGATCATTTCCCAAACAACGCGAATGTAAACATGATTGAATTTTATGATTCAAACTCTGTGAATTCAACGAGACTACTGACAAGCCGGATGATTTAGTCGCAACAAATGTTGAGAATGGATGGTTTAGACCCAACAAGCATGTGGCCATGGCAAACCTGGATTTGGTGAAATGCTTTGAACTCTCGCCCTCCAGATAAGTTCACGGCGACGCCAAGGTTAAATGGGATGATAATGATCGATGGCGAGATTTGGCGAAACGGTAAGGATACAAGAAATCCGATGATTAGGAAGGAAGAGTTAGTCCTGGCTTTGGAAAACGCCCATAAGATTCATGAAGAACAGTGACCACTGCTCATCAATGCTCTCACGCCGCCATGGAGTTCGGGTAACGGTTGAGGCGAATGGTTCCCTGGTCATGGTCGAAGATGAGACTTCGAAACAGTGATTTCGGTCCCTTCATCCTATAACTCTCCATCCCACGGCCAACACCTCCCTCCATCCACATATGATCCCTTGCCAAGGACAATTCCTCTTCAGCCCTTTCCGGCACCTCGGGCCATTAGGGCTCCATCGCCCTCGGCTCCTCGAACGAGTTGGGCTCCATCACACCTGTTCCTCAATTTCAGCAATACACTGCCGGTTTATGCTCCCGGCTTCACATAATCGGTTTGAGCTATGTGGCTATGTTTTGAGGCCTCTACACCCACTTTGAATGCAATCATGAGTTGCTAAAGAAAATCCGGATGCCACAAGTTTTCCGTTGTCGTCTAGGACTTAGTGAATTCACTGTCAGTTTCACGGTCTGTAGGCTGTGTTTCCCTCTGGCGATAAGAGTCTTGTTGCGAGTTCCGTAACTCGAATGTTCCCGTTGATCCCCATGTGGCAATATTGATAGAGCAAGTGAAACAAATGCGGGAGAAGCTTGATCTTATGATAAGTACTAGCACTCCTTTGACCCAAGATGTCGAACCGAGGCAAAGAAATGATTACGTCGCGCAAAATTCAAGTGCCCGAAGTGAGAGAATCCGATAGGACAACACGCCCCGAGCACACTTGTCTAATGCCGGTTCAAGCTTGAGAAAGGCCCGAAGACACAATCGGCTAGTATCACCCCTTTCAGCTCAAAACAACCGGCGCATCGCGAATCCTCCCAAACGAGCCCAATACCCCTCAAGGTCCTCTCGGGTTCACTTCCTTTCATCAATATGCTCGGTCGACAAAGTTCGTCCCCGTGACTTTTCCGACCCGTTTCTTTGGACAACTTGTGCTTGCCCATTGCTCCATGGCCTCAAATTCCTCCACTCCCACCGAGTATCATGGGCACGTGGCTGATCGCTTTGCCTCGGTCTGATAATGGAATCGAAGTTAACGAGAAAGATGGAAATCTCAAGCGTCTTGGCGAGTCAACAACAAAGAGTAGCTAGACTAGGGGCTACCCATCCTTTAATATTAAAAACAGTCTTTTAGTCAACCTTCGTAGGTTCTAGTACTTTCTTCGTTCAATCAAGTCCTCCTTGGACATTGTAGTTAATCTTAAGTTTTCTATAAAAGAGTCTTTTTCTTTTCTCGCTAGACTTGAGACATTATTTGCACACCTACGTTACATTTAATGAAATGGTTTTACTTTAAATGATCACTCGCATTGCTCAACAAATAATCTCTGGAAATGATTAAAATTTTAATTAATTGGTGCGAGAAAGTCAACTAATGCCCTCCCTATACACTTTCCTCACCTCACAAAGGCCTCCATCAAGCCATACACTTTCCAAAACATATCCCCATCATCACCTTGATCAAGTCAACGAAGGCGGCAACATCAAGGGACAACAAAAGGTCACTCAGCATCGGGAGATCGACCCCATATCGAAAAAACAGGGGCTTGCCTCCGCCCCCCATGCATCAAGAAAGTTCAAGTAGAAGCTTGCCTTCGTCCTCAAGTGCTCAAAAAAAAAAAAGCTTCAAAAAAAAAAAAAAACAAAAGCTTCAAAAAAAAAAACAAAAGCTTCAAAAAAAAAAAACAAAAGCTTCAAAAAAGAAAAAAACAAAAGCTTCAAAAAAAAAACAAAAGCTTCAAAAAAAAAAAGCAAAAGCTTCAAAAAAAAAATGAGGCCAAGGACCTAGCACCGCCGATCGGAAGGTTTGACATATGGGCAAAATTAAAGTCCGAAGAACGGAAGTTGTCGACAACAAGGGAGCGAGTTAAAGCAACGGCAAAAACATATCATAAGCCCTTAAGTTTGCATCCAAAATCTTTCTCCCAGATGAAGGACGACGATCAAGAAGCAACAGAATCGCTCAAAATGACTTGTCAAGGAATCACCTCAAGGCCCGCACCTTATCATCCAAACTTCCTATCCGAGCCTTTTCACCAAAAGTACCACAAATGTTCATACCCCTTTTCTAAAGCCAAACACGGTTCGGACCCGAACTACGGCGACTGAGCTCCTCACTAATGAGGAACGTAGGCAACCGAGAAATGGTCCGGTCATAAACACATTCAAATCCCGGAAAATCCGGCCTCACCAATAGCCTCTCCTATACACGATCCTCTTCACCATTCGCCAACTTCGACTCTTGGTATCGTTGACTTTCTCCTCATGATTAATCAAAATGTTTGTTCACATCGAGATTAGGGGTTGAATAACCGAACATTAATAAAGGGTTTTAAGCAATCTTGTGATCATTTTGAATAAAACATATTTTCGAGATGTCTCGACAAGTCTTCTTTTTCTACATTATAGGAAAAATAGAGCTAAACACTAATTTTACGTCGGCGGGGGCTTCCATACACTTTTACAAACCTTTCTAAACTTATGCTCTCTCAAAAGAGTCAAACCCAAGCGAGTTCTTTTGTGCCTTCGTCAAATGAGGCCATCAAATAATACAAATCGGGGATTCATCCCCACTTTTCGAAAAAAATATATGCCCCTGCGGTATACATTCCTAAAATTGTCTTGCTTTTACATTTTCTTCCGGTTGACTAATTGAATAAAGAAAATAATAAAGTAAATATGGAAGGATGGGTTGCCTCTTTTGCTACATGATAATTCAAGAACGTTGGTTCTTCACTCTGCTACAAGATGGGTTGGGTCTGTTCGGTATCGGTCTACAGTGCCTACCGGGTTGAAGCCTCTCTAATTGTGTCGGATTCACGGTCATGAGACCGAGGCTTTGCCAAGTTACTTCTTCCAAATCAAGACTTCGCAAATACATCTCTTCGGACCAAGGCTCCACCAAGCAAGATGAGATTTGATCGCCATGTTGGTCATGGGCTAGTCAAGTGCGGTTCTTTGATGTCCAAGGACGAGGACGGAATTTTAACCAAGACCGAGGAAATTCATCATATTTCTATGGCTAATATTGGAACTTTGAAGTCCATAAAACTCCTTGTGCCAATCAGAATGAGGTTTCGATGTTCATCCTTGGAAGATGTCGGGAATTTTGGTTTGACGATTGCCCTCAACCCGATGGAACTTTCACGGTAGAAGAGGAAAAGGATCCCCATCCCTATCTTGGCAGACAGGACTACCACCACCTTCCTCACACTCTTCTCAACTTGCGAATCAGCCATCCTTTCGGCCTCGGTCGATATACATTCACGGTTCGATGCAGGACGGTCGTTTGGGGAAACAAATTGACTTGATCCGATTTGGGCCGGTATGGTATGCCTCAGCGGTCGGGGTCGGCTCGGTATGTCACGGCAGTTTGGTATGCCTCGGCGGTTCGGTGCAGAATCGATCGGGAGCTTCTCGGTTACATCGGTTTGAAATGCCTTGGCAAGCAACCAGGTTCAAGATGTCCAATCCCGGCACCGCACAAGCCTCACAAGATTCCTTCATGGCCGTCTCAACGGGACGACAAACCCCAAATACGGACTCTTGGACCCATGCGGCCTAACGTAACCGATCGGTTCACGGCTCCTCGGCGGGGGCAAAATCGGTACGGAATGTCTCCTCGTGGTTGGGGATACCTCGGAATGCCACGACGGTGGAATCCCACCTCGGTTTAGAACCAATCTATCGGGGCCTTCGCGGCAACAGGTTTGGAATGCTTCCGCTTGATGCAGTCCGGGGCAACGGTCGAGAAGCCCTTCCTCGGGATAATGCTAGCTCGGCCGCTCCTCGCGCGGCTTTCACAAATCCATTCCTCGCTCGGGCTTCGATGGGTTGCAAGCCTCCATCCAGTTCATCGAGAATCACCGGGACCGCGGTACCCACTGGTCATGCACCTTGACTATGCAATTCGGCAATCGGGGACGGCGGCCCGCATAAGCCTACTTATGGGCCTCACTCAGGAAATTCGAGTTACCCGGCTACATCAAGGCGCCTTTGCCACTCTTTGCCGGTTGAAAATCAACAACAAGCCGCGAGTTCTATCCCTTTACTTGGGGTCCTACTCAAGCTCCCGGGGTGATTCGGGCCCCCGAAGGGCAGGATTTCACCTATGTCCCCAGATCAGCCGTTCCCTCCACACTGTATGTCGCCGGTGGTAGCTCCTACTCTCTGGCTCGATCGGCTGGTTTGAATGCCATGGTTCCACCACAAGACCCTCATTTGGTTTGATTCGTGGAACGACACAAGGAAATGAAAGCACGAGATTCTTTGAATTATTTGCTAAGAAGTACGCTTTCCGACCAACGAACAGGACTCCTTTGTTCCCCACAAATTCGTGATGCCTAATTGTGATCTCTTTGATGGCCTTGCATGCCCGAAAACCCATCTGGACACGTATACCTTGGCAATGAAGGTCAAAAGGGCGCCAATCGGCAGTTGGCTGACTATTTCGATCTCTCTTTGAAGTCCGAGTGCTCTAAAATGATTCTTCGCTTAAAATCAGAGGCCAGGGCTACCTGGGACCAGATTACTAGCTAACTTGGGAGTGGGAAGCAAATAGATTTTGCACCTGCGGAGACAACAATGCACGGCGTCAGCCGAACGGAGAACATCAGGGACTTTTATAAGCGAAGATGGCAACTCCTCCTTTTGAAGAGGAACAAGCCTAGACCATCTTTCGGTGCACGCCGCGAAACCACA